>CATIWR010140261.1:0-19915 GCA_949677035.1 Omphalea diandra
AACTTCTTTTGATCTTGACAAAGTAGATTGATCATCACTAATCTTTCAAATAAGTATTGATTTTGCAGAATAAATAAATCTCTCAAGAAGAAATGAAAGGAGTTGATAAACTCCAAAGTGACATGTAAATCGCGACCGCGACTCATGTTAAGGCATGCTGAAATTCAAGCAGGCAAAATCGCGGAGCCATTCTCGGCTGTTTCCTATGGAAAAAAAGAAGCCAAAATGTGACAAACGAATTCATGATGAAAGTCACGCCTTAGCTACGATCGCGAATTTCAACATAACTCAAGACGGAAGCAAGTCCACAACCATAGCTTGACCAGTGTCCTAGAAGACTATTGGAAGTCAAAATTCGTAGGGTCATCTTGTTGGTAGTAACTGCAAATCCTGAGGAAGAAAGATGACCACTTTGACAGACGGATTCACGTCCTTTGTCGTGGCCTATACAAGAAAACTCGCGACGGCGATTTCTGAAAGTAGGTAGACAACGACTATATTTTCCTGGTGAACTAATAAGAAGCTGCCACGTGGACTAGTCGTTAGACACAAATGGGGTTTCCTTTGAAGAATTTAGATTTCACGAACGTTAAATGCAGCAGCAACCGCAATTTCATCCTGACAAGCATTTAATGTAGAACTGTCGAGCATGTCTCAAAGATTTGATGAGCTATGATCTGCAACGTCTCTTTGGTGAAGTTTGGCTATAAATACACCACCAAACAATCATGAATAAGGTTGCTAAGGAATTTATTATAAGTAATTAAAGCTCTCAATCTTTGCTACTCATTTTTCTTCATTTTCTTTATGAAATTGTAATTGTTTGGTGTGAGCATTAAACACCAAGTTGTAAGGTTGTAGTGTTAGCCTATAAAAATACTTCAAGAAAGGTTTAAGTGTGAGCCTAGTGAAACACTTGAGTGAGGTTATGTGTTAGCCTAAAAACACATTGTTGTAAGGTTGTGTGTTAGCCATCAAAACACAAGTTGTACAAGTTGGGTTTGAACTTGAAAACACCTTGAGATAGTGAAATACCCAATTGATTAATTGGGGAGTAGACGTAGGGTCAATTATACCTGAACCACTATAAATTAGTTGTCTCCCTTCTACTCTTTCTTCTTCCCTTTTTTCTCATTGTTGAAATTTTTATACACCAATTCAACCCCCCTTCTTGGTGCCTAGGGACAATAGTCATCAAATTCTTAGAAAATATAAGACTAATGAGGTTTCATCTGGGTACAAGGTCAGCCATAATCATTGAGCCATATCTCTTTCCACACAACAAATAAATCAAAACTAATTTATAGGTATTTATAAGGGATATGGACTTACAAATTTTATGTTTTACACTATGTCTAAATCAACACATAAAGTCATCAAAATATATGAAAACAGAAGGAAAGGTGATTTCAGTTGGTTGTGAAGCAACGCTAATGAAGAAGCCATATCTCCTCACACATATAAAATCAATCAAAAATGTATCACATGAAATTATATGTGGCATAAAGCTACAGCTTTCATAATTTACACTTTACTTAATTTCTCTTCTAGGGTTATGAAATCATTGGTACAAAATTATGCCCTAACAATAAAACCAACACAATCAGCTCTTGTTTCTATTTAATTTCAAAACCATACATGAGCTTTACCTCAAATACTCCATAATTCTGACAAACCATGCATGATCAACATTTCATGAGGGGTTAATTTCATTTGGGAAGAACATAAATTAACTTACCTATTTTTCCAGAATCAGAAAACCTTAGGATTTCGTCTTAGGTAGCTCACTTTTTTCCCTCTTCTCCTCCTGCTTCTTCTTCCTTTCTTTCTTTTTTTCTTAGCTCTCTCTTTCTTATGCTACCCCTCACATTTAACCTTTTTATTCTAATCATAAAGGGTGAAAGTTCCACTTATAAACCTATTGTAACAAGATAAATTCATCGTGTTTCATTTCCATTGGTTAGAAGTTCACTTTTCCCCTTTAGTCCCTCTTATTCACTCCTTCATCCCCTTCATCCATCTCCTGGCCCCATATGCTCCTTATACTTTTAAATAAGCTTTAAAACACCATTATTTATGATATTATAACATGCATGCAACATACGATAATCTACCATGCAACTATATAAACATTACATATATGTTCAAATCTCCCAAATGCAATAGTGCTAGTGTCATCATCGTGCTTATCTAATTCACATATCTAAATGATCATTTATCCAATGCTCATGTTCATGTGGGATTGCAAATCATTTACATAATGAATATGTTCATGTAAGAATGCCAATGAATGTGGATAGGAATTTTACATTTCTTTGCCTCTTATAAAGAATTTCATCCTTGAAATTCAATACCCATAAACAAATATGGATATTGTCATTTCATGTTCTCTTCGGTTTCCCATGTAGCCTCTTCTTATGAGTGCTTTCTTCATAACACCTTAACCAAAGGGAATTCTCAATTTTATAACTGTTTTGTCTTATAACTAATGATTTCCACTAGTTCTTCAATGTAACTTATGTCATCTATAATTATTATTTCTGGATCCCTAAGTGTTGGACTAGGTTGGTTAAACCTAGGTCATGAACCTCTTTTGATCTTGAAAATAAGGGTTGATGAATTTTAACACTTTTATTATGTGTTATTTCATAAATTCTGAGTTAGTTTTTCATTGAAAGTTGGATGGAATTTAAAATATCCAATCTTAAGAAGTTCATCTAAATTCGCGGTGTGTTTATCCTAAATCGTGACTACGAATCAGTCATAAGGATGAATAAAGCTAGCTAGAGGAATTGCGGGCGAATTCGCAACCATGAGTTAGCCAAAGAAAGTGAGCTTAAGTCATAAAGGAATTTGTGGTGGGTATCGTGTTTGGTTCATGATCGCAACTTTCATAGTGATAAAAAAGGGAACTAAAGTCACAGCCACAACACGCCAAGTGTCCAAGGTATCCGTTGAAGATAAAAAAATTGCAAGGGCAAATTTATGGTTGCTACTGTAACTCAAGAAGATGTAATTTCATCTTCAAACATAACAATTTGCATTCTCAATCGCGCCTAAGGCAAAGACATCTCACGACCGTGACATTTAAGAAGCAAGTAGAACACAATGGCTATATTTCTTTAATAAACAATAAGCAGTTGACACGTGGACTAATTGTTAAACACAAGATGGGGTTCTCTGCTGCGATTTTTGGCTCCTCAGTGCAATTTTGAAATTCGCAACAACGAAAGGGTAGTAGCGACTACAATTTCTGCCCGACTAGCATTCAATGCAAAATCTGCCTAGCACAACTTAGAGATTGGTTGATAGTTTTAGAGTAATGTCTTTTTGGTGGATGTGGACTATAAATACTCCATCAAATAGATGTAAATGCAAAATAATTCATTAATTTGTAACCAAACTCTTGCAAATTTTCTACTCATCCTTTCATTCTCATTTATGTGTTATTGATTATTAGGTGTGAACAATAAACACCATTGTACAAGGTTGAGAGTTAGCCTAGATCTTGTAAGGGGTTGAAGTGTGAGCTTATACAAAACACTTAAGTGAGGTTGTTACATGAGCCTAGAAAACACAAGTTGTAAGGTTATTGTGTGAGCCATAAACACAAGTTATAGAAGTTTGGTATGAGTTTGGAAACACCAATTTAATGAAGTGAAATACCCAATTGTGAAGAATTAGAGAGTAGACATAGGGTTTGTTAATACCTAAACCACTATAAAACTTTGTGTTATTTCTTCTCATCTTCGTCTTTATCTTCAAAACACTTGAACTCACTTTCTTAATTTTAAAAATAGTCACCAATTCAACCCCCTTCTTGGTACACTAGGCCAACAAGTGGTATCAGAGCTAAGTCTCACTAAAAACCTTAATTGTGTAAGTAAAGATCATGACACAAAAAGGAATCCACACCCACCTCAAGCCTTATTTTGATGAAACATACTCTACTCATTGGAATTATATGATGGAGATCTATTTAGTCACTGATATGGTCGATCTTTGGGTTATTTTTGCTAAAGAATGGAAGCCACCCACCAAAGTGGTGGATGGGAGTCAGGAGTTAATCCCTAGAGAATAATGGGTGGAAGCACATAAAAGATCCAATGACAAAAATAAAAGAGCCATGACAATCCTTCTAAGTTCTATCTCAAGAGAAGAAATTGGAAGGGTTCAACATTGCCAAACTGGTCATGGTATTTGGAAGGTATTGGAGAACTATAATGAGGGCACCACCTTGGTAAAATCCGGTCGACTTGAGATGTACGTGATAGAATAGGAGCTATTCATGTTGAAAGAGGAAGAGAGCATAACAAATATGACAAATCGGCTCCTAGCTATTGTCACCAACATGAAGAAGTTCGGTAAGGTTCTCACAAATCATGAGGTAAATTCTAAAATTTTGAAATCTTTACCTCTTGAGAAATTTGATGCTAGAGTGTGTAGTATCTAAGAATCCAACCCCAAAATAGGGAAGGTGCCAACAGATATCTTGATAGGCAAACTCTTTACTCATGAGTTAGCCTTAAAGAAAGATAAAGAAATGAAAAGAATGAGAGGTCAAGGGGAGAAATAAGAAAAACCATAAAAAAGGACCTTGGCACTCAAATCATCTTCAAAGGAAAAGGAATAAAAATAGCCTCAAGTGAAGAGGAGAGTAACAAATAGGAGGAGAAACTTGCAATGCTTTCTAGAAGGACCAAGGAGTTGATTATAAGAAGAAAAGAAAGAAGGAACTTTAAGAAAGCAACTCAAACTCCCAAAGATAGATCAAACGAAATCATTTGTTTTGAGTGTGGCAAGCAAGGCCACATTAAGTATGATTGCCCCAAGCTAAAGAAGAAGAAGAAAGGGGACAAAGAGAATAAGAAGAGCTTTAAAGCCTTGGGATGATAGCTCAAGTAAAGATGATGATGAAGAAGAGATTGCCAACATATGCTTCATAGCTCAAGAGGACTCTCCTAATAAGGTAAGTTCTTCTTCTCATTCTTATTTTGAATATGATGATTTAAATGATGTAGATGATGAGCATGTAGAAGCTTTCACCATGAAATGTGACAAATATAAGTCACAAATGAAAACTTACAAGAAAAAGTGTAATCAATTAGAGGATGGATTCAAAGCCCTTAATAGCCTTGTAAGTGAATTGAGAGCTTCAAATGAAGAACTCAAGAAGTCAATGGAAACTCTTTCCAAATCATCTTCATCTCTATCCTCATTAAGAAAAGAGAATGACTCTTTGAAAGGAGAAGTCATTTAGCTTAGAAGCTCTATCTCTAAGTTTCATAAGGGTAAGGAAGCTTTAGATACACTCATTGTTTCACAAAGACCTACCTTGATTAGGCATGGTTTAGGCTTCAATAAAGCCACTTCTTCTACATCTCCTTTTACTACATTCTTTAAAGCTTCAACACCTCAAACTTCAAGTATTGAGGTTGTTGGAAAGAAAAATACCTAAAGCAGTAAACCCCCAATGCTTAAGGGCAAAGGGAAGGTGCAACAAGGCTCAAGGCTTATGTTTAAAAAGGCTAATCATGCTTACATGTACAACAAAAATCATTCCCACACACACATATAGAAAATATACACCTACATCCATTCATGCATGTCCATGCTCTCACAGGCATCATATTGGTATAAGAAAACCCTCACTTATACCATGCATTACATAGGAGGAAGACACCTAGGTCTAAACTCCAATGCCATTATTGCATGAAGTGTGGACACATAAATGTTTTTTGTTACATTAGGAAGGCACATCTCAAATTGAGGGATCTTTAAAAACCTAACCCCTTTGGATCTAGGCATGTTTGGGTACTAAAGAAAAGATGATTCATTTGTGTTGTGTAGGGCTGTTGTGTAAGGGTGTTTGGTAACCACTAATGAATCAAATGATTATTATGTGGATAGTGGATGCTCAAAGCACATGACAGGTAATAGGAAACTATTCATGGCCTTAAAGGAAAAAGAAGGTGGTAATGTCACATTTAGTAAAAATGTTAAGGGTAAGGTAATTAGCATTGGAGCTGTTGGTAAGAAAGGTTGCTCTTTAATTAATTATGTCTTATTAGTTGATGGCGTGCAACATAATTTGCTTAGTGTAAGTCAATTATGTGACAAAGGTAATAAAACCACTTTGACCCTAGAGAATGTCGAGTTACCACTTTAGTAGATAAAAAAGTAGTTTTCAAGGGTGAAAGGAAAGGCGATACCTACCTAATTGACTTAGACAATTTGGCTAACCAATCTTTTAAATGTCTTATGTCTCTTAGTAATGAAGCTTGGTTATGGCATAAAAGGCTTGGACATGCTATCATGGATCTATTGCAAAGCTTATCATGGATCTATGGCATAAATGTCTTATGTCTTCCCAAGCTAAAGTTTTCTAGAGACAAGACATGTGGTTCTTGCCAAATGGGCAAGCAACATCAATCCTTATTTAAAGCAAAGAACATTGTAAGTTCATCTAAACCTCTTTAATTAATTCATATGGGCTTGATAGGACCTACTAGGAGTGCTAGTTTAAGTGAAAAATATTATGCACTAGTCCTAGTTTATGATTACTCTAGGTTTACTTAGGTGTCCTTTCTAGCTCATAAGTATGATACATTTGATGCTTTTAAACGTTTTGCAAAAAAAATCAAAATGAAAATGGTTATTTCATTTCTTTTATAAAAAGTGACCATGGAAAGAATTTCAAAATGAGTCTTTTAAATGTTATTACTAAGACAATGGGATTTTTCACAACTTTTCAACTTCTAGAACACCACAACAAAATAGTGTTGTAGAGAGGAACAATAGAACACTAATGGAGATTGCTAAAACTATCTCAATGAGTATTCTTTGACAAATTACTTTTAGGCCGAAGCCATTAATACATCATGTTATATTGCAAATAGAGTTTTTAAAAGACATGTTCTCAATAAAACATCTTATGAGCTATGGAATGGTAGAAAACCCAAGATATCATATCTAAGAGTATTTGGATGCAAGTGCTCTATATTGAATACCAAGGTTAATCTTGGAAATTTTGACTAAAAAACTAATGAGGGTATATTCTTGGGGTGTTCCACCTCTAGCAAAACCTATAGGGTCTTTAATAAGAGTTCAATGGTTGTTGAAGAGTCCATGCATTTTGTTTTTGATGAATCTAGTAAGCTTGATCTTAGGAAAGGTACTTTTATTGATGATCTTGTAGGTGATTTTGAAAAATTGAAATTGGAAGACACTACAAGAGAGGAAGATAAAGATAAGGATGAGGACAAGTCATCATTAGTAGACAAGAATCCTCAGCATCAACAAGAAGCATTGCCAAGTCAATATCTACCCAAAGATTGGAGATTCTCCAAGCATCACCCCAAAGATTAAATCATTGGTGATACTTCAAAGGGTGTAAGTACTAGATCTCAACTCAACTTTTTAGACAACAATCTTTCTTTCTTTTCTTAACTCTAGCTAAAATCTATAGATGAGGTTCTTAATGATGAGAGTTGGGTGATTGCTATGCAAGAGAAACTCAACCAATTTGAGAGAAATAATGTATGAGAACTTAGTCCTAGGCCCAAGGAACACCCAATTGTAGGTTGCAAATGGGTGTTTAGGAATAAGTTAGATGAGCAAGAATTCATCACTAGGAATAAGGATATATTGGTTGTAAAAGGTTATAACTAAGAGGAAGGCATAAACTATGATGAAACCTATGCCCCGATTGCAATGTAGGAGGCCACTAAAATTCTTTTAGCTATTGCATGCCATATGAATTTTAAATTATTTCAACTGGATGTCAAGAGTGCTTTTCTAAATGGTGTTATTGACGAGGAAAGTTTATGTTGAACAACCTCCTGGTTTTGAATCATATAGTTTTCCAAATTATGTTTATAAATTGAATAAAGCCTTATATGGGTTGAAACAAGCTCCAAGAGCTTGGTATGAAAGGCTTAGCTTTTTTCTTTTGAAAAATGATTTTGAAAAGGGAATGGTAAGCACAATTTTATTTACAAAAAGGCACAAACATGATACACTAATAGTACAAATTTATGCTGATGATATCATTTTTTGTGTTACTTATGAATCTCTATGTGAGGATTTTGCTAAGTTTATGACTAGGGAATTCAAAATGAGCATGATGAGAGAGCTCAAATTTTTCCTTGGTCTATAAATCAAGCAAACCAAGTCAAATACACAAAGGATATACTTAAGAAATTAGACATGGATGGATGCAAAGTAGCAAAAACACCCATGAGTGGTACCATCAAATTGGACAAAGACGAATCAGGTAAGGTTGATGAGAAGAGATATTGAGGTATGATCGATTCTCTACTTTATTTTACTACTTCTAGACCTAATATTATGTTTAGTGTATGTATGTGTGCAAGATTTCAATCATGTCCCAAAAAGTCACATTTGACTGTTGTCAAAAGAATTTTCAAATATTTGCATAACACATTACATTTAGGATTATGGTATCTTAGAGATTCATCCTTTAGTCTCATAGGTTACTTGGATGTCGATTATGTCAGTAGTCTTTTTGATATGAAGAGCAGTTTTTGAAACTTGTCAATTTATAGGAGAATGTTTAGTGTCTTAGCAAAAAGCAAGTTTCGATTGTCTTATCCACCGTCATAGCTGAGTATGTAGCTGTGGGTTGTTGTTCCACCTAAGTTCTTTGGATGAAACAACAATTAAAGGATTACGACAAGACTGTTGATTACACTCCTATATGACAACACAAGTGTAATTAATCTCTCTAAAATCCCATCCAACATTCTATGAGCAAACATATAGATATTAAACATCATTTTCTTAGAGATCATGTCCAAAATGGTGATGTTGTGTTAGAATTTATAGAGACAAATCAACAACTTACAGATATTTTCACTAAACCTCTCAATAAAGAAAGGTTGAACTTCATTAAGAGAGAATTAAGAATGCTTGATGGAAATTTCCTAAAGTAAAAAGTATGATCATTTGTTTAAATGCTATATGTTGGTAATTTGTGATATTTATCTTTGGATGTTTTAATTTTCAATGCAATTATGCTTTTCTATATCAATTTGCAAAAATTAAGCATCAACATATTAAGTGAATCACAACTTTAAACGTTAAATTTTATTATTTCATTGTTTTTCTACTTGCCTAATTCACGGTCGCAATTTGTTGACTCCTAGTCGCAAATTATAGGTTCATTTTACTTGGCTGACAACTATCAATTTATGTTAATGAATTTTGTTCTCTACCATAAATCCAGTCAAAAATTCAAATTTCTAACCATTATACTCATCATTTCCCAAGGATTTTTTGTCCATTACTGACATATTTCAAAATTAGAAGTTGCGAATTCTAGTAACTACCTCACATTAATTTGACTTGACTGCCAACCATTTCCAACCTTTCATTATTTACATTCTAACCATTTTTAGCTGTTTATACACCTTTTCTATGCCTATATAAACCCCCTAAACAATAACTTTCATCATCACTTCCTGCACCAAATCAATCTTTCTTCTATCACCCTCTCTAATGGCTCCTAAGAAGGCTTTAAGAGCAGAGAAGGGCAAAGCAGCAGTCCAACCCTTTGGACCTCCAGCCCTACATTAGATGAAAGGAATTACAAAAGAGGAGAAAGATCACTATAAGGCTAATGCGTCCAAGATCGTCCTTCTAATAAAATTCCTTTATACTTTTCTTCTAGAGTATATGGGGATCAAAGATGAGATCCATATGTTTCTCTCTAATTCGGGATAAAATGAATTCATCTTTTGGGATAAGCCCAGATATGAAGAAATCATGAGAGTTTATATGCACTGTGACTCTAAGTTGCAGAGTCGAATCCTGCATCGGACAATATGGGTTAGTTTTTCACGCGTTTAGAGATCCTTACTTTATAACTTTCGAACAATTATCCAACTATTTCAATCTTCAAGTCGGAGATAACATTCCATTCTTTGTACTTGATGTCATTTACTCTGAGTTTTAGTCTGAAGTTTCTATCGAGACCAAACATGATCCTAAAACCTCTTTAGCCAAATGTATCAAAACCCTTTTTTTTTTAGCTGCTTCATTGTATCATCAGCTTCTCTATTAACGCTAGGGGTGATGGTAACAAAAAAAGGTATCCCAAAAGACCTTGCTTTCCTTTTCTGTCTTGTTAAATTTTTCATCTTTTAGGATCAGATTGGAGGGCCAAAAATGTGAGGGAGTGAAAAAAATAGAAAGAAAGAAAAGAAGAAAGGAGGAGGAAGGAGAAGAAGAAAAAGAAGGAGAGGGAAAAGAGTGAGCTAGCTTGGAGAAAACCCTAAGCTTTTCTAGTTTTGGCAACATAAGTATTTTATCTTCTTCCAATATGAAATTCCTCCCTCATAATATGTTAAACATGCATAATTAGGAATAATTATGGAGTAATTTGAGGTAGAGCTCATGAATTGCAATGAAGCTCAAAAGAAATAAGACCTGATTATGTTGGTTTTATTGTTAAAGCAAATTTTGTACCTATGATTTCATAACACTAGAAAAGGAATTAGGGAAAGTGTAAAATATGAAAGTTTTAGCTTCATTCTTCATTTAAATGTATGTAAAATAGTTTTGCTTAATTCGGTGTGTGTGAGGAGATATGACTGAGGGTGATTCATGTTCAACAAAAATCACCTCAGTCTTTCTATTTTTATATATTTTGATGAATTTATGTGCTAATTTAGATAAAGTGAAAACATGAAATTTTTAGGATTATATCCCCTATAAATACTTGTAAAATAGTTTTGCTTAATTTGTTGTGTAGAAAGAGATATGGTTCATTGATTGTGATTGACCCTAAACCGGATGAAACCTCATCAGTCTTTTAATTATATTTTTCAAGATTTTGATGGTCATAGAATCAAAATTTGACGATGTTCCAAGTTTGAAAGTTATATATATATATATATATAAGTATGATATACATGCTTGTAAAATATTTTTTTCCAAATTTGTCATAGTCGATGAGATATTGCCCCTTCATCATAACTGATTGTCAACAAATTGAAAACCTACTCACCTTGGGATTGGTCATTTGTTTTGTGACATTATAGACTGAATTGGATAATGAGTGAAACTTAAAAAATGTTCCATTATGTGTTTTGTAACTTTTGATACATCAGTTTTGCAATTGGATTTGTACAATTTAAGATATACCTAAGATTATAATACCTACTCAGACTGAGATGAAATTGAAATAGTGCAAAATTCTAAAATTCACCACATTTTTTATATGTCTTATATTGACCTTAAATTTGACTATGTTGTATCATTATGTGTCTATTTTATTTGATAAAAAGAGTCAAGTCATTAGGAAAATTATGTCTAGAGTTATTTCTATGAGAGTGTAGCAAGGTCATGCTACCATATAAGGAAAATATGCATAAACACTAGGTCCACTTTCTTGGAACATGCCATAGTTTAATACCAATCATTCATAATCATTTTGACATACTTATAACCATGTATGTATCAAATTTTAGGATTGCAAAAGAGAGAAGAAAACCTACCATAAAGGTTGGTCACATTAAAAGGTGAGTAAGAACTATAATTAGATTCTAATGTGTAGGAACTATAATTAGATTCTAATGTGTATATGTGATGATTTTTATGATATGGTTATGTTATATTTCATGTATATGTGATTGAATTGTTACATTTTACATGTGAATACAAGTTAATTGATAATTATATGCTCTTAATTTTTACTTGGTATACCATTGTGAATGAACACTTATATACGCAAAGAATGTTGTGACTGACTTGTCAAAAACTTGCAAATCACTTGGAAAAGGGACCAATATGTCCTATTGGCACATGTTATTGATCAAAGGATTTACTTGTTATATGTTGGCCAACAAAATCAAATGTCACTTGCTTCACAGGAATTCAAGGGAGCACTGTTTGCCTTGTAAGGTCATGACAAAAATCAATCTATTGCATTTGCACTTGCAAAGTCAATTCTTATACTTGTAATGTATCCTGATGATATTTGATTGTTAGTTGTCCCGTAAGAATCTTATTATTATTTTTATTCATTGAGTTGTGACTCACCAAATCGTAATTATGTTTTTCAGATAATGAAGCATAGGGTTTGACTACTTTGGTGCATAAAGACACATGGACCACGGGTCATCGGCTAAATTCCAACTCTCTCTCTCTCTCCCCTTCTGTCTTGTACATATATCTAGATAGGAAATAGTTTATGGCCATTAGCCTTGAACAATAGTTAACATATATGTACATTAAGTACATGTTGGATTTAGTATGTATGAAGAATCAACCTTTATGCATATGCATTTTTGGACATGAATGCCATGATTTGTAAATGAAAATGATCATTATAGTTTTTAGTATCAGAGTAGGGATAGGTTCCATAGGGACATACATATCAATATGATATGACTTTTGCACTATTATGCATTATCATATGACATAGCCTTATATGTTTGTAAGGAACTAACAGAGGATAGTCATGGCAGTACTCATGGCTTACCAAGGACAGAAGAGTCAACTAATTTGTATTCCATATAAGCATCATGACAACCATTAAGAGATCAACCTGCTAACAGAGTGAGATCTCCTACACATTTTCATGCGCAACATATATCTCATAAGCAAACACTATATATAATTGGTTAACCAACAGTGCAGGGTCTAGAACTTCAATGAGAAAAAAGGTATGACAAATTAAGAAAATAGGGTGTTATTGACTTCAGTGGTACCACAGATTCATTAGTGGCAGAGACATGGCTAAAAAGAACACAGAATTTTGAATTTGATGAAATGTATACCAGAAGCAAAGTTTGATTATTTAGTGTTGTTATTACAGGGGATGCATATGATTGGTAGGAAACATTCTAAGGAGTGATGTCCAGCCTCTAGTGCTTACATGGGATGATTTTCTTTGCAAGTTCAACAACAATTACATGCTAAAAGTGTATAAAGATGATAAAATAAGGGAATTTCTAAACCTAAAGTAGTGGAAGATGACTATAGCCAAGTATTAAGTAAAATTTAATCAATTATCTCATTATGCATCCTTCATGGTGGCCATTGACAAAGACAAATGTCAAAAGTTTGAAAAAGGATTGAGATATGAGACCAAAAGTAAGATGATAGCTGCAAATCTTAAAAGTTATATACTAAGCTAAAAGCTGCTACAATCAGGGTGGAAAGATTAGAAAAAGAAAGGATAGAGCAATGAGTAAAAAAGGGCCTACTGAGTTTGTAAAAGATTTTAACAGAAAGAAAGGTAAACATGGATATTATATGCCATCACAGTCCAGTGCTAGGGGTGGTTACTCTAGCTATAGAGGTAGACAATTAAAAGTTTCATCATATGCAGGTAGAGGTCAAAGCCAAGTTATGCAACAACAAACCTCATGTGTACATTGTGGCAAGCAACATATGGGTGAATGTAGAAAATTAACTGATGGGTGCTACTTTTGTGGGTCTTTTAATCATATGCTTAAAGATTATCCTAAAAGATCCAGAATGTCAGAGGGAGGCAAAGGTGGAGACATAGTTAAAGCTACATCAAAGTCTACATTGAAGTTTCAAAAGCAAGTGGAGTTGGAGTATCATTTGGCAAAGGCAGAGGTAGAGGTAGAACAACCACAATTGGCCAAAGTATGAATAGATCATAAGGTTAGAGTTTTAGACCCTCGACACAGGTTAGCGTATTTTCCATGACTAGGCAAGAAGCTATTGCAGTAATCACTAGTAAAGTTTTTCTCCATGATTTAGAAATTGATGCATTAATTTATCTCAGCTCCACACATTCATTTATTTCATTGAACATGGCATCACAATTGTGTAGTAAACATCAACTTTTAGGTTTTAATCTATGTGTTAGTATGTCTTTGAGAGATACAATCATTGTGGATAAGGTATGTCGTAATTGTGTGATTCAAATTGATGACTTTGAGTAGAAAGCTAATCTAGTAATGTTGCCACTCTATGAATTTGATGTGATACTCGGTATGGACTAGTTGTCTAAATATCATGCAATAGTGAATTGTTTTACTAAGGAAGTTGTTTTCGAATCTCCAAATCATACAAGGGTTGTGTTTGTAGAGGAAAGACAAATTGTACCTATATATCTAGTTTCTACTATAAAGGCTTTTCGCATGATTAAAAGTAGTTGTGAGGCTTTTTTGGCATGTGTGGTAGACATAAGGTTCATAAATGAATTACTTGAGAATATTTTCATGGTAAATGAGTTTTCAGATGTGTTCCCTATTGACTTACCTAGTTTGCCACCTGATAGGGAAGTAGAATTCACAATTGAGTTAGTACCAGAAATTGCATTGATATCCATTCCACCTTATAGGATGAATCCAGCTAAGTTAAGAGAATTAAAGACTCAATTGCATGAACTACTTACAAAGGGATTCATCAAACCTAGTGTGTCACCTTAGGGTACTCCAGTATTATTTGTTAAAAAGAAAGATGGGATAATAAGGCTATATATTGATTACAGGTAGTTAAATCAGGTTACTGTGAAGAACAAGTATCCTTTACTATGGATAGATAATCTATTTGATCAGTTATAAGGAGCACGAGTGTTTTCTAAAATTGACCTAAAATCAGGATATTACCTACTCAAAATTTCAAACATAAATGTATCAAAGACAATTTTTCAAAGCAAGTAAGGGCATTATGAATTTTTGGTGATGCCATTTGGTTTGACTAATGCCCTAGTTGTGTTTATGGCTCTTATGAACAAAGTGTTCTAGCCTTACTTAGATACATTTGTAATTGTGTTCATTGATGACATACTGGAATATTTAAGGAGAAAAGAGGAGCATGAACAACATTTAAGGATTGTGTTGCAAATTTTGAGAGAAAAATAACTATTTGCTAAATTAAGCAAGTGAGAGTTCTGCATTGACCATGTGGAATTTTTAGGACATATAAGTTTTTGAAAAGGGTATAGAGGTGGATCCAAACAAAATTGAAGCAATAGTAAAATGGGAAACCCTAAAGAATATTGTAAAAGTATAAAGTTTCTTAGGATTAGCTAGGTATTATCATCAATTTGATGAGGGGTTTTTGCTTATAGTTTCTCCTTTGACTAAGTTACTTTAGAAAAATATAGTATTTTAGTGGTTTAAAGCATGTCATTAGAGTTTTTATGAATTAAAACATAGATTGGCATATGATCCAGTGTTAGCCATTGTTACTGGTAATGAAGGATTTATAGTATATAAGGATGCCTCTCATGAAGGTTCATGGTGTGTTTTAATGCAGCATGGTAAGGTAATTGCATATATATCTAGACAGTTGAAGCCTTATGAATTATCTTACCCAATACATGATCCAGAACTTGTTATCATTATGTTTCCTTTGAAAATATGGAGACATTACTTGTATAGAGAAACTTTTTAGATATTTATAGATCACAAGAGCTTGAAGTATTTGATGAGACAAAAAGAATTAAACATGAGACAAAGGAGGTAGTTAGAACTGCTAAAAGATTATGATTGCACCATTGAGTTCACCCAAGAAGGCGAATATGGTTACTGATGCTTTGAGTAGGAAATCAAGAAGCAGTGTAGCTCATTTACAGGTATGTCCATTATCTTATTTAGTTCAATTACAAACTATGAATATGGAGTTAAACATACAAAAGAATAGGGTATTGATTGCTACTTTTCAAGTGAGACCAATGTTGCATGATCGAATTAAAGAAGTACAGGGTTGCCCTTACCGAAGTTACATAGATTGTTGAAATGGTAAACCAAGGGAGACATGGTGGTTTTAATATTCAACATGATACCTTGATGTTGGGTTCTTATATTTGTTTGCCTAATATTGATAACTTGCAAAGAGAAATCCTAGAAAAAGCATATAATGCTACATATGTCATGCATCTAGGAATGACAAAAATGTATAATACCTTGTGATCTCATTTTGGTGGCCTAAAATGAAGAAAGATGTAGCAACCTCTGTCAACATGTTTGACTTATCAGCAGATCAAAACAGAACATCAAACACTAGCTGGAAAATTGAAGCCATTAACAATTCCAGTGTGGAAATAGAAAAGAATAACGATGGACTTTATATATGGGCTATCGAGAACTTTGAAGAAGAATGATGTTATATGGGTGATCATTGATAGACTAACTAAGTCAGCTCACCTTTTTCCTATTTGATGGGGCAGTTCACTTAAGCACTTAGCCAAGAAATATGTGAATGAAATTGGCATATTACATGGCATTCCAGTGTCCATTGTATCAAATAGAGATCCACGATTTACATTTCTATTTTTGGTCAATTTGCAATAGGCTTTGGGTACCAAGTTGAGTTTTAGTACTGCTTTTCATCCTCAAATAAATGGGTAATCATAAAGGACAATTTAGACACTTAAATGCATGTTTCGAGCTTATGTGATAGAGTTCAAAGGTGTATGAGATGAATATATTGCCTTGATCGAATTTTCTTATAATAATCATTATTATAGTAGTGCACAAATGGCACCATATGAAGCACTATATAGAAGAAAATGTTGAAGTCCTATCTATTGGGATGAAGAAGGGATGCATGTTTTAAAAGGGCCAAAACTAGTGCAAGACACTGTGGACAAGGTAAAGGTAATCAAGATCAAACTTAAAGTAACACAAGCCATGTAAAAGAGCTATGTATACCAACATATAAGAAAAATGGAATATAAGGTGCGAGATAAAGTGTTTTTTTGAGTTTTACCATGGAAAGGAATAATTCAATTTGCCAAAAAGGGAAAACAGAGTCCTCGATACATAGGGCCATATGAGATCCTAAAAAGAATTGGTCCATTGGCTTACAGGCTAGCACTACCACTAAAGATGGCTCAAATTCATGATGTATCTCATATGAGTATGCTCATAAAGTATTGGTATGATCCTACACTTATACTTAGGGATCTAGTAATAACAATTGCAGATGATGTAAGTTATGCTAAAGAACTAGTGAGAATCATTGGTTATAAGATAAAACAGTTACAAAATTGAGAAATCTCTTTGGTTAAGTTGTTATGGAGAAACCACTCACAAGAAGAGGCTACATGGGAAACCGAAGAGAACATTAGATGACAATATCCACATTTTTTTTACAGGTATTGAATTTTAAGGATGAAATTGTTCATCAGAGGGGAAGAAATGTAACATCCCTATCCCCATTCATTAGCATTCTCATATGAATATATTCATTGCATAAATGATTTGTAATCCTACATGAACATATGCATTGGATGAATGATCATTTAGATATATGAATTGGATAAGCACGATATTGACACATGCACTATTACATTTGAGACACTTGAACACATATGTAATGTTTGAATAATTGCATGGCAAATTATCTTATATTGTGTGCATGATATAACATCATAACTAATGGTGTTTTAGAGCTTATTTAACAGTAGAAGGAGCATATAAGGATTAGGAGACGGATGGGGGGTAATGAAAGAGTGAAGAACACGAACTAAAAGAGAAATATTAAACTTTCAACCAATGGTAATGAGACACAATGATTTTGCCTTATTAGGGTAGGTATACAAATTAAATTTTGCATTTTTTAAGATCATATTGGAGTGCAAAAAATGGAAAGAAAAGAAGGAAAAAAGGAGGAAGAAGAAGAAAAAGAAAGAGAGGGAGAAGAGAGAGCTAGCTTGGAAGAAACCCTAAGCTTTTCTAGTTTTGACAAAAGATATAAATGATTTTATCTTCTTCCAACGTTAGATTCCTCCCTCATAACATGTTAAACATGCATGATTAAGAAGAATTATGGAGTAATTTGAGGTAGTGCTCATGTATGGAGGATGAAGCTCAAAAGAAATAAGAGCTGATTGTTGGTTTTGTTGTTAAAACAGATTTTGTACACATGATTTCACAACCCTATAAGTGGAATTAGGGAAAGTGCAAAATATGAAAGTTTTAGCTTTATTCCTCATGTAAATACATGTAAAACATTTTTTTCTTAATTTGGTGTGTGTGAGGAGATCATTGGGGGTGGTTCACAACCAATTGAAATCTCCTCAGTCTTTCTATTTTCATATATTTTGATGACTATGTGTGCTGATATGCTCTTAATTATTACTTAGTATACCATTGCAAATGAATACTTGGATATGGAACTAAATGGATGTTGTGACCGGCTTGTCAAACACTTGCAAATCACTTAAAAAAGGGGACAAAATGTGTTATTGGCACATGTTATTGATGAAATGATTCACTTATTATATGTTGGCCGACAAAATCAATTATCACTTGAATCACATGAATTCCTGGGAGCAATGTTTTCCTTGCGTGGTTGCAACAAAAATCAATCTATTGTATTTGCACTTGTAAAGTCAATTCTTATACTTGTAATGTATCTTGATGATATTTGATTGTTGGTTGTGCCATAATAATCTTATTATTATTTTTATTCGTTGAATCACGACTCATCAAATTGCAATTATGTCTTTCAAATATTGAATCATAGGGTTTGAATACTTTGGTGCATAGAGTTTTGCATAAAGACACATGGACCATGGGTCGTCGGCTAAATTCCAACTCTCCCTCTCCATGTGTCATGTTCATATAGCTAGATAAGAGCAAGTTTATGGTCACTAGCCTTGAACATTAGTTAACATATATGTACATTAATGTTAGATTAAGTATGTATGAAGAATCAACCTTTATGCATATGCATATGCATTTTTGGACATAAATGCCATGATTTATAAAGGAAAATGGTCGTTATAACCATCTTATAAGGTGTAATGGATATTAGGGTTGGTCCTAGGACTAACTCAATTGTAAATTCTATCACCCTGTCAGGTGACAAACCAGGTAAGTCAGTTGGAAACACATCTAGAAACTCATTTAGCACTGGAATATTCTAAAGTAATTCATTTGTGAACCTTGTGTCTACCACATGTGCCAAATAAGCCTCACTACCACTTTTAATCATGTGAAAACCCTTTGTTGGACTAGGATGGTTAATCCTAAGTCTAGAACCTCTTTTGATCTTGACAAAGTAGATTGATCATCACTAATATTTCAAATAAGTGTTGACTTTGCAGAAATAAATAAATTTCTCAAGAAGAAATGAAAGGAGTTGATAAACTCCAAAGTGACATGTAAATTGCGACTGCAATCTAGGATTCACAACCGCGACTCATGTTAAGACATGCAAAAATTTAAGCAGGCGAAATTGAGGAGCCATTCTCGGCCGCGAGCTTTGGAAAAGAAGAAGCTAAAATATGACAAATGAATTCGCGGTGAAAGTCATGCCTTAATCATGACCGCGAATTTCAAAGTAACTCAAAAGGGAAGCAAGTCCATAACCACAGCTTGACAAGTGTCCCAGAAGACTGTTGGAAATCAAATTTCATGGAGGCATCTTGTTGGTAGCGACCGCGAATCCTGTGGAAGAAAGATGACCACTTTGGCAGATGGATTCGCGTCCTCTATTGTGGCCTGTGCAAGAAAACTCGCGACCGCAACTTCTAAAAGTAGGTAAAAGATAACGACTATATTTTCCTAGTGAACTAATAAGAAGCTGCCACGTGGATTAGCCGTTAGACACAAATGAGGTTTCCCTTGAAGAATTTGGATTTCACGACCGTGAAATGCAGTAGCGACTGCGATTTCATCCTGACAAGCATTTAATGCAAAATTTGTCAAGCATGTCTTAAAGATTTGATAAGTTATGATCTGCAACGTCTCTTTGGTGAAGTTTGGCTATAAATACACCACCAAACAACCATGAATAAGGTTGCTAAGGAATTTATTACAAGTGATTAAAGCTCTCAATCTTTGCTACTCATTTTCTTCATTTTTTTTTATGAAATTGTAATTGTTAGGTGTGAGCATTAAACACCAAGTTGTAAGGTTTTGTGTTAGCCTGTAAAAATACTTCAAGAAAGGTTTAA
>CATIWR010140319.1:0-19606 GCA_949677035.1 Omphalea diandra
CCGAAGTCGGTTTTTTTAATTGGCTGAGAAGCCCCTCCGTTTGGCTGGCACAAACTGAATTCTGATGGGTCTTTCTCCAGCAGCACTGGACGAGCAGCAGCAGCTTGGACACATACAGGGACCTGGGCGAGTTGTTTCGCTGCTAATTTGGGTATTTGTTCAATCACTATAGCGGAGCTTTGGGTATGCTTGGAAAAAAGGAATCAGAAATCTGATAGTAGAAATGGACAGCTTATGTGTGTTTCAAATGATTACAATGGAAAGGAGTATGTGGAGTCAAATATAGCTTCAGAGCCGTTTAGGAGTATAAAGAATCGTTTATATAGGGAGTGGCATGTGAAGGCTTCGCATACCTACAGAGAAGCGAATCAGTGTGCGGATTGGTTGCACACTTTAGGAGTTCTTTGCAATGGGAGAGTTTCATTTTGATGACCCTCCACTGGGTGTTCAAGATTTCCTCATCCAAGATATTTATGGTAGAACATATCTGTTTTGTTTTTCCCTTCCGTTGTTGCCAAAAAAAAAAGTGCCTCCCGGATCAAGCCCAACGTAGTAAAGATTCAATGGCCCCAGAGGCAAAGTGATAACATTTATTGAATTAATTACACAATGAGAATAATAATTTTTCAACAGACAATTTGATCAAATCGACATTCACTGCCCTCTAACAAACACAGTGCCCTGTTTCAATGCTTAATTAAATACACCTCAACAAACCGACTTTACAGGGAAAAAAAAAAAGCTTTTAATACGACCAGTCTACCGCATAAATAATTAAGCTACCAACTGCCCATGTGCCTCCACTTGCTTTCCAATTCCAATCCCTCATATAGAATCCAATCAAATCACATACACACCCACTTGTCATTAACAAAAACAAGAAACCTCCTTCCCCTTCTCCTCTCTTTCTTGGTTCTTGAAATCACATGATCAGTTTCGTCAAGATATGAAATTGTCTGCAACAAGAACTTCTACTGCTACTACCACAACAGCAACGTTGTTGTTCTTCACTGTCTTCCTGTCAGTTTCTGTTTTCTTGTGTAATGCTAACACTGGTACCACTAACTGGGCTGCCTTGTATGCGTCGGCCTTCTTGGTTGGCTGGCTCTTGTTGATTGTTGTAGTGGCGGCCCGTGCCACAATGGTAGCATGGATTACAGTGCTAGTGCTGCTTGCCTTCGCCGGGAAGCGTCGCCGAGTGCTTGTTAAACAAGGGAGAAAGATCACCACCGATGTTGTTATGTACTTATTAAAAGATTGTGCTTGACGATGGAGGATTAGTATATGCTGTTGCTTTTATATCAAATCAAAGGCATCATAGTATTTTCTTTTCCCCTTTTTATTTTGATGAAAACAATTATCCAACGCTCTATCTTTTTGTTTCAAATGGATACATAATATTTGGTTAATAACATTTTACCTTTTAAATTTTTGTCCTAAAGTTATTATAGCAAATTTTTTTTGATGTACCAATTTAATCACACACACACACATATATATATATATATATAATGGACATCACTTAGGAATCTGAAACAGCAGTGCATTATCCTGATTAGTGACAAGAGAAGTAAGAAACAATATGTTGATTAATATTTCTTTGATCCTTAGAAAGGTTGCCATTAATCAGCAAAGAGGTGATACCCCGTAGATTTTTCCTTCTAGTGATGGAAATGAGTGTTACAGTCGCCGCAAGTAAACCATTGCACTCCATTATTATCTTTTAAAAGAGCTTCCTGGCGACGAAGAAATAATTCCAACGTAGCATAGGCAGCCACTTACCTAACATGCGGATCATCTCAAATAGAAGAGGATGCAATCTTAGCCAAGAGGCGATTCGTAGCATTTTTGGCACGCCTTCTCTTTCAAAAGAACATGATAATACCCTCGAACAAGAGAAATTACATTTCCATGAATTGAAGAGACTCCGAATGAAGTTTATCCTTCATCTCAAAAACTTTCCAAGGATTATCTCCCTTATTCCTTCATCTATTGGAGGTGAAGGAGCAAATATAAGTGGGACTTGCATCGCAGGGCCAAAAACGGCGGCAGCAAAGATTTGGTTCTACCCAATGGAACGGTCTTTGGTTTTATGGAAAAAAGAGATGCATGATCCAGGTATTTGTCAATGAGAAATCCCTCTAGGATCGGAATTAGATTGGGGAAATTTTGGATAGAGACGTGAATACCTGGCACTGGAACTCCCAGAAAAGCAGAGCTTAATTTGATCACTTTGTTGATATATTACGTTACAAAAATTCATTGAAGTATGGTCTTGCATATATCTTGAATGTGTTTGTGATTTTTATTTTTGTGTAATATTTCATTGGTGGTAATCTCTGTCGATGATTTTGATAACTTTATTATTAATATTAACTTGCTTGTTAGTGCTAAGAGCATGCTTTATATAATCAAATAGGACATCGAAATGTCGTATAGTTGAAGAGACATGAAATTATTATATTCACAGCTATAAAAAAAAGTTGAAAAGAAATAATTGACAAAAGGACAATGATTCATGTCTCTATAAGAGATCATCGCTATTTAAAAAGATTTTCACATAAAATCTCGTTTTTCTCATCTTTACATTTTACATTTAGATATTGAGACTTTTTAAATCAAAAAGTGTTTTGTTTTATTTATAGAGATTGTCTTTAATGAAGACATTAATCATTTTCCTTGACGAAAAGAAAATATAACTAGTTGTGAAAATTTCAACAACAGTAACAATGATCTCATATCTATAGTATTATAATGCTCGAGGCAACACCAATTGGTGGAACTGACAACATTGTTGAGGCCTCTCAAAATGAGATAAATATTGTATTTATAAATTGGAAATAGGGAGTTGCTGTCGCCATCATAAGAACTCCTTCACCATGGTCATCTTAAGAGTTCGTACCTCGGCAATCAAAGTATTATTAAATACAAATCCTTTTGATGCAATTTTGAGATCACCGAGAGGCATGAACTCGGAGTGTCCAACATTCGTTTTAGAACCATTTTACTCGAAAGTACCTGCACCATGTGAATTTTGTAGGTTGTTAGATTAAGTTATGAAATTCAAGCGTGCTATAGATTATACAAAATGCATATATGGAGGTCACCCACTTTTTCTTTCATGGTTTTTTCCATGAATTTGGTCTCTTACACGGAGCTTAAATTTTGTATACGCAATTCGTCCAAAATTAATCTGCAAATTCAAATACAGGGACAAACTTTTGAATCTCTGATTTGCAAATCCATTAGGATGAACAACTAAAAACCTAAAACAGATAAAAATTGTCAATATCTGGAAAATAACTTACAAGGTATTTAGTAGTTGAAACATGTATATAAGTGGAATACACACCATCTGAGCCCACTAATGCCAAAGACTGAGAGTATAAGATTGCTTATCCAATGTCCAAAAATTTTGAATGGTCCAGCTGAAAATGCAACTAACAGGTGCCTGAAGCATGGATAAGCACTCACCTTTAGCAGGTTCAGAAATAACAAAATCGTTAGCTCCAAATATACAACAATTATCAATGAGGTATCCCTTGGATGCATCAGTGAAAACACTCAGCGAACAAATCAGTCAAAACCCCATTCTGTTGTTGTTCCGCGAAAACGCTTAATAGTATATTTATCATTTGCTTAAGCAAATGAACACAGAATACAAGTAATTATCATAATTCATGCGCACAAATTATTCATTCAACTGAGTATGAGCCTAACCTAAACTAATTGAGCACAACCCATTATTCTTTATGGAACCATAGATAGTAAGGGACTAACTGGACAAGCTACCAAACAGGAGAGAATAGGTAGGTTGATTATACTCCTTTTGTCTCAAATTATATATCATTTTAGGGAGAAATTTTTGTTTCATAATACTTGACTTTTTACCATTATCCATGGACATTAATTAATTTTTTTCCAATTCTATATTTTTTGTTTATAATAATTTTTTCTTTTTAGAGAATATAATAATTTATAAAAATAATTAATCAAGGGTAATATAATCTTTTATTTATATAATAATATCTATTAAAAACAATTCTTAATATATGCACAAAAATCTTAAACGACATTTATTATGAGACGAAGGGAGTAAAATAACTTTTAAAAGACAAAGAAAGATACCTCGGATTACTTATCACTAGCTTATTATAAACAAATAAATTGTAAGTTGACATTCCCCTCTTGTTGGACTCCAATTTCAATTGATATGGAAAATAGTAAATCTTAAGATTAAAAATCCCACGTCATAAAGGTATATAATGATTTAAGTTTAATTGCTTAATTAGTCAGTTCTAACATTTTAGCAATAGTCGATTCAAAATTATTTTAACTCATTCATTTTCAAGTTTAATCTCTACTCAATTTCTGTCGTTTTTACCATTTCAATTCACATTATGAGCTTAATCTCTATCTAATTTCTGTCTCCACTACCCTTTTGGTACAACTTTGTCTAATTTCTTATTTCATTTATTTTTGTCATCTCTATTTTTTTCAATTTAAATTTCTAGTAAATTTCTATTATAGTATCAAAGTAGGTCTAACTCGATTCAAATTTTGTTTATCATACATACAATATATTAAACAAAATTTATAAAGAATATATGTCATTTTTATAATTTTAAAGGACCAAATACATACACATACATATACTTGATGAATCATATACTTGATGAATCATAGTCTTCTTTATAATTTCTTGTTTGATGATTCATTTTCTTATTTTTTGATAAGAAACTTACGGATGGCACTTTGATTAGGACTATTATAAAGTCTTTGAGCCTATAATCAAAGATAGAATAATGATGTAGATAAAATAAAGTCTACAGTAAAAAATAAAACGATGTGATTTGTGTAATTTAACACACATGAATTAGTTCAGTTTATTAAGGTTTTATTATTTTATAATTGATTTAGGATACTACACATGGTAATTTCCATAGTTTTAAGATTTTACTTTTGAATTGAGTTTTATTGCCATGTTTATAGGCTATGGAAGGGAAAAAAAGAAAATTTCAAAGATGGAGTGTCTTTCCGCACTCAAGATGGCACGATTGCAATCGAGGCATGATAAAAGCAATATTGCATGACGATGGCAAGACTCTATTGTGTTCGCGATGATGCTTCGTGATAGACGATTTAATTGGCACATGTGTGAGGTGCAAGAATAAAATTTAACTAAACACTAAAACCTTAGAGAGGCTATAAATAGTAGGGGAAAAAAAAAGATATCTAAAGGGGGAGGGTAAACATTCCTAGAGAAAGAAAAGAAGATTGGTGATCCATTAAATAAGAAAAATGAGTTTTTATCTTATTTATTTCTTCATTATTCATTTCTTTCTTTCTCCTGTTAATTTTGTTTATGAAATTATCCTTTATTTAGTGATCTTTTGATAATGAAAAGTTAATTTCTTAATTAGAGTGAGGGGTGTAGTCTAGTTAAAGATTACTTTTGATTATCAATACCAATTCTTATATGCAATCGATTATTATTCTTGATTTAATCTTCTTGTATTAATTATTAATTATATGCTTATTACCATATGATTTTCATCTTAAAGTTTATGCAAATAATTGACAATTGAAATATAATTCTAGATTTAAAAGATTAAACATAATTTATTAGGTAAAGAGATATAATTAAGTAAAGTATTAAAACGGTCAATAGTGAAAAATTTAATGCATTTAACTTAATATTTGGAAAAACTCTTTGAAGATGATAATTTAAACTTCAATAATCAAAGAACTATTAAGTATAAATCCTTTTGATTCAACATGGTAAATTATATTTTTTTAAAAAAATAACTTTGAAAATTCAGTGATTATATTTGTATTCATACTACTGTAGAATGAGAATATTAGAAAAAAAACAAATAAAAGCAACATAATATTATGAGTTAATATTTTATTAAATGAGTAAATAAGTTAATTCAATAATATTAAAATTATCTTAAAATTTTGAGATTGAGAAATCAAATATGAACCAAAATTAAATATTCATAATCTGAATATTTATTAACAAATTGACATTTAATTTAGTAAAATACTTTATTTTATCATGAAATTACTAATTTATTACAACAATTTTTATGGCTTTCTTTGGCTTTACATTAAATAATGGAAAAATAGTTCTTAAAAAAATAACATTAAAATAAAATAATAAATTTAACTTATCCATTAAAAGTTAAAACTTTTTACACTTAAATTAGATGTAATAAATGTTATCTCATAAAGGAAGATTGAAAGGAATAATCAACCTTATTTTCTTTCATCTTTCTTGAAAACATTAAATATTAAATAAAAGATTTGTTACTATTTAATAAAACTAAAAATTAAATACTTAAAAATTAAGCATTAAATCATTTTAATATTGAAAATTTAAGAACAAAATAATGTTAGTATTAAAAATTTTAAAAACTGAATGCTCACTGAGATATCAATTTTCAAAAAAATTTTAAAAAATAAATTTGATATAAGATATTACATATGTTATAAGGAATTATCTTATAATTTAATTTTAATATGTTATAAGGAATTATCTTATAATTTAATTTTAAGTATTTTAAAACATATTTATTATATCTTTATCAATAAAAAGATTATGATAAAGAATGAATATCATCAAAATAATAAAATTTTCCTGTTTATTAATTCACTAAATAAAAATTTTCTACTTAAAAGATTCAATGATTTTTAAAATTAAATTTTTAATAAAAAATATTATTAAACACATTTAAAATATTAAAATTTTAAAAAATTACTATCAAACAATCTTAGAAAATAACTGAAATATATTATAATTTTAAATTCTCAATCCGATTATCAAATCAATTCCAATATCTGCCCACTGGTTTTCTCTTTCAATTTAATTTCATCCGGATAATACTTGGACGGAACTCTCAATTGCATTGCATTATTGATTATAAACCAATAATTTACTCCCACGTGTGCCCAAACTAATGACGACGTTAAATATGGTCCGAAGTGTTTCCTTAATGAAGCGGGTTTGGCTTTTTTTTTTTTTTGGGGGGGGGGAAAAAAAAGTCAAGAAAGATATCCAGTAGGCTAATTCGCACACGCTATAAATGGCAGAAAACCGAACAACCTCTGAGCGAAGTTTCACGGCTCACGCCAAAAGCGGCTCGCAGGTACGCTTCCTTGGAGTGCAGACTGAAGACTCTCTTTTTCTCCCTCCTCTCCGTTTCCACCGTCTCCGATTTGAACATTTCCTCTATCTATCAAACAAACTAAAGCAATTATATTAGGGGTAGAGGTAAGGCTTTCTTCTCCGTCGGATATTGCGCGGCTCACCGAACGCGTGTTTTTGTCCCAAGTTATAACCATGGAGTCTACTCTGGTGATCAAGGTCCGTCTTGCTTTTTTAATTAAATTTCCTTTTGCGTACCCTTTGTTAAAAATGTTATATATTTTTTTTTATGTATGTATTAAACAAATTTTAGGCTGATAATTTAATTTTTGGGGTTTGCTTTGTTATTTTAGGGAAATTTCTTTTAAATTTGAGGCTTATTTGAGCTTTGTGGAGCAGAAGCTTTCAAGGGTTTTGTGATTATTGTTTAAATTATTATTATTATTATTATTTAAAAATTTCACCTGATAGTTTAATAATATATGGGGTGTTAGTCAAGTACATGAAGAAAATCATAAGATTCAATCTTTTTGAGTGGTTGCGTTAAGCTTTGTTTAGCATAAGCTTTTAAGTGATATTCAATACCAGCTTCTATTAAATATTTTGCAAAACTTCGTTGGTTTTCGGGATTGTTGTTTTAAGAAATAATTGAAATTAAAATGGACTTATGCTCATCGAATCCATGGGTTTGGCATGTGATATTTTCACTGTTGAGGACGTCCATGTATAATTTTGATATCCATTTTTTTAATCCTGGACAACAAAGGGCAGTAGAATCTGCCATGTGGTCTTGTCATAGCTCATTTTTCCAACGTTTTCTTTCTTCTAAATCATCAAGTGCTGTTGTAGTATTTAATTTTTTTTTATGGTAAAATTAGTCTTACTTTGCAATTTTGTGGTTCGCTTAGTGATTTTCTGGCATGTTATCTACATGTTTGGTCGTTCTGTATCTCAAAATTCTCTACATATCTGCTTTCTTGTATGTTTGTTCTTAAGTTTTAACAATTCTGCTTGAATGCTGTGACATAAGTGATTTATTTCGACTTCCATTGCTTCTCCTTTTCTTTTTTATTTTTTATTTTTTATTTTTTTTTTGTGTGTGGCTTCAGGTCAAGTATGGTGATACACTCCGGCGATTTAATGCTAATGTTGATGAGAATGGGCAGCTTGATCTCAACATGACTGGACTGAGGGCAAAGATCCTTGGTCTCTTTAATTTCCCTCTTGATACTGATTTGACTCTGACATATGTTGATGAAGATGGGGATGTGGTGACACTTGTTGAGGATGATGATCTGCTTGATGTGATGAGGCAACGACTGAAGTTTTTAAGGATTGATGTGGAGCGCAAAAGTGATCAGTTTGGTAAAACTTATGCAAAATCTAGTGGAAGTTCGACCCCCATAAGATCTCCTCAAGGCCATAATCCATTTCCGAACATCAACAATAGCCTTGCCGATCTGATGAAATCTGTGCCAGAGCCACTACGTGACATATTTTCAAAGCTTTCCCTTGACTTGGCTACAAAGCTTGGTGGTTCCAATTGTGGTCCTGCCGAACTTGTTGAATGCTTTTCAAAAATGGGACAATCTATATTGAATCCAACTCTGCAGCCTCAAGTTGGTGCATGTTCAAGCACCCCAACGACAGATACAAAAAACCTAGCCTTTTCAGCAGGGACTACTGTGCCAAATGTTGCCAAATATGAAACTAGCCATGACGTGAGGATTGAAAATGTGTCTAGAGGTGTGAATGTGCCTATAAAGCCTGTTCCTGCTCCCATTGATCTGAATCTGGAACCTTCTTGCGATTCCAATCCATCTGGATGTGTCACTGTTAACTTCTCACCACCACCCATTTATTGGAGAAAAGAAACGAAGGAAGAGAATGATGGTCATCTAAGGGAGAAGTCTGTTAATATTGGTGTATCCTCTAGCTCTACTGATTCAGCAAGGCCTGTTGGTAATGAATGTCCATTTAGCGGAATGCCTGTGGTAAATGATTCATCTGTGCGTCCTTCTATACCATCTCATATTTATTCATTTAGGAGGAACCGTGGGCGTAATGATGCCGTGGTTGGCATGTTCCACAGAGGTGTTCAGTGTGATGGTTGTGGGGTCCATCCTATTACTGGACCCCGGTACAAGTCCAAAGTGTAAGAATATATCTGAAAGTTTGGTTTTGCTGGTAAGAAATAATGTATGTCAAAGTGATCCCATTTTCTCATTTTTTTTTTTTTTGCAGCAAAGGTGATTATGATCTCTGCAGCATCTGCTTTGCAGAAATGGGTAATGAAGCTGATTACATCAAGATGGACAGGCCAGTGTCTTATCGACTTCCACGGCCATTCAAGGGATTACATGATCCTGTAACTAGACTTCTCTTTACTGATATATGTCCATGTTCAAGATTATTGGTTTCTTGAAGTTTCTCTAACATGTCTTTTTCTTTGCCCCTCTCCCCGAATGACTTAGAATTACTGGGTGAACCCATCACCTGTAACACCTCTCATGAGGCATTGTGGAATAAAGCAAGCTCGACCTAAGCTAGACAGCCGTTTCATCTTGGATGTGAATGTCTTAGATGGTACTGTGATGGCTCCATCAACTTCTTTTACAAAGATTTGGCGGATGCGCAATGTTGGCAGCCTCGTCTGGCCTCAGGGAGCACGGCTTATGTGGATAGGGGGAGATAGATTCAGCTATTCTGATTCTGTTGACTTGGAGGTAGGCAGCTTGAGTTACTGACATTGCTATTTTCTTTGTTGCTTTTTTTTTTTTTGACTTGCGTCTTCATTTTAGTGGATTCATGAATTTTTGACAGATCCCTGTGGATGGCATACCCATGGATGGGGAGCTTGACATTGCGGTTGATTTTACTTCTCCTGAATTGCCTGGTCGTTATATTTCATACTGGAAGATGGCATCCCCAACAGGCACAAAATTTGGGCAACGCGTCTGGGTTCTTATCCAGGTATTTTTCATTTTTGTTTTTATCTTTATTTGTTTTTGAACTTTGGGGATATAATGTAATATAACTTCCACTATTTGACATTGCAGGTTGATGCTTCCATGTTAGATTCAGTTTGTGATGGAGTTCATGGTTTGAACTTGAATATGCCTCCTGGCTACAATGGTTCTAAATCTTCTCAAACTATAGATGTGAATGTTCTGCCAGCTATGGATAGTGGTTTTCTGGAGCCTCATGATTCTACTTCAGTTTCAGTGCCAGTAAAGCCCATGGATGATGTTGAATTGCCTAGGAAGGTCCAACAGCTGAATTTCCCTATAAATGATATCTTGCTAGTTGGTGATGGCGTTTCAACACCTGTGCCTCCTCAAGTTTCCTCTTCTGTGTCATATCCTATCATTGACTTGTCTGACGCAGCCCCTGTTGGGTCCTCAGAAGTTCTTCCTGCAATAGATGTCTCAACGTCATCTGAGCATGTCAAAGAGGAGTCTCTTCTTAAAGAACTGGAGGAGATGGGCTTCAAGCAAGTTGATTTGAACAAGGAGATACTGAGGGAGAAAAAATACAACTTGGAAGAATCAGTGGATGCTCTTTGTGGTGTTTCTGAGTGGGATCTAATTCTTGATGAGCTGCAGTTGATGGTAAGTTTTTCTATAGGATGCATTTTATTCTCATTTTATAGTAGTCTGGAACTGACTTATTAATGCTTCTGGTACTGTAATAAAATCCTGGTCTATCTTATCTTAGTTAGGCTGGACTGCATCAAAAATTTATTGTTTCTGTTGAATTCTTTATTTACAGGGTTTTTGTGACAAAGCAATGAACAAGAAGCTGCTGGAGAAGAACAATGGAAGCATCAAGCACGTAGTGATGGATCTCATTAGTGGGGAGAAGGCTTAAAGATCAGATGCTCATAATCTCGGCTCAAATAATCTAAGTACAGATTAATAATAAATATATAATGATAATTATAACTGGATATTTATTGTCTGTGCTGACGAATTATGGATTCTCGAAAAATTGCTCAGTATGATGGGCGATTAGCATGTTTAATATTGTATCTTGAAAATGTATCATGCTATGCAGATTGTGGATGAATATGTTCATAACTTGCTTTGAAAATGTATTATGCTATGCAGATTGTGGATAAATATGTTCAGAACTTGCTTAGTTTTTTGTGGTCCCGTTGATTGTTGAATGGTTTTGTGATGAATATATAAGCCAATGGTGTTGTTTATTTATTGTAGGCAGTCCTTGTGGTTGATTTATGATCAATGTATGAGTTGTGGTTATATATAATTGTGATTCAACCATTGGCTGCTCCTCTATTACCCAATGATTGTGCATAATTGGATTCGCTTGGTGAAGAATCCTCTTATGTATGATTCTTGATGGTCGATAGGAGCCCGTTCTCTAGGCCTGCATGTTTATCCTCGATAAGACTTGATTGAAGGGTGGAACTGGGTTAGAATTGAATCCAAAAATATAGTTTGATGCTTGCGATGAAATATGAGTAAATTGAGCTTTCTTATTTGATTTATTTTTTAGGAAATGCCAATCTATAATCTCATTAAATTGATTGTAAATAAGTCAAAATTACAAAAGTAAGCCATGTAGGACATAAATCAAACCAAAATGAAGGCTCAGAACAATGAAGAGCTGGAAAAGCGACCGCATGAACCATGGAATTAGAAGTTTTACCGATAGTAACAAAATTAAAATAAGTAGAAAGTAAAGATAAACATTTTCTAGCAATAGTCCCTATTGAAGATAGCGGTATATTCTGAGTTGTTGGGTATTATGAGATTATATGAAAGGTAATTATATATAGTTGGATTTGAATTGATTCAAAATGATCTAATTAATTTTCTCAATTCAATTTGATTTGACATCAATAATATTTAATTATTTTTAATTTAATTCAATTTTTATTGGTTTAGATAAAAATTTCGTGATTAGTCTTCAATTGACATAAAATTACCCAAATTGTGCTCAATTCTAATTTATAAATAAAAATCATAAATTGTGTGGATAATAAGAAGTAAAATGTATTTATGAGACTATTAAAATATCAAATACACATTTGAAATTGTCATTAAGTGATAACAAAAGATAAAATAAACTTTTTCGCCAAATTCACCCATAAAATTATATTATTTTATCAAAATTACCTATTAATTATATTTCTACACTTCATTATATTATTATTTAACTCATTTTTTGTTATATTTACTGCAATTAAATGAACGAGTAAAATTATTATTTCATACAAATATTATTGTGTTAAAGTAAAATTGTATTTTTGAGATTTAAGAATTTAAAGATTTTTTAGATTTAGAGGAAATTATATTTTTATTGAACTACATTTAAATTAAATTTTCTTAAATGTATTTTCTGATCATATAATTCTTTTCGCGCATTCAAATATTGTAAATATAAAGTGAAATTAATTATATAAAAAAATAATAATATTTGAAAGTACGGTTAAAAAGTTATTTTAATAAAATAATATAAATTTTAAAATAAATTTAATAAAAAATTATTTTATTTTTTATTATTATTTAAAAATAAATTTAAGAGTATATTTGATATTTTATTCTTTATATTTTTATGCCCTGCGTGAATGGAAAGCACCGTAGCTGATGATACTATCAGAAGAAGATATGAGGTCCACGTTCAAATGGAGATATTGGTACCTCTGGCTTTATGACGTGAAAGTGAAAGGAAGAAAGCCACAAGTAAAGGGTGATGGAGCCTATCAAGGCATCTCCTCTCCTCTTCTTGACAAGGATCAGTTTCCACGTGCACTTGATGAGTTTATGGCTCCCAGTCTTTATTATAATATTCACAAAATAACTCCACTCTCTCTGTCCATCTCCGTACTTTTTACTGTATATTTTATTGGAAACGGGCTCAAATCTCGTCCATGATTTTTGTCTGTAGATCAAAAGTGAAGTTCTGCGGTCTTTATCCACAAAGATTAAAAATACCCGAAACACGTCTCTCAATTTAACTAACTTCTCTAGTGGGACATAGAATTTCCGCAAAAAATAAAAATTAAAAAATAGTTCATTGATATTCTGTTTATTGGTTCTCTTCTATCTCTCCTTTCCTCTTTCCATGGAGATTCTTCTCTTCTTCTCCCTATGTATTTGAAAGAGACCTCTATGGGCTTTGAGCTTTGTTTCTGGCTTTGTTTGGTCTCTGGTTTCTTTCTCTGTCCCCCATTCACATGTGGGTCCCTTTCTTTTTGCCTTGAAGATTATGTAATCAAAATCTCTGGGCCAGATTCTTGAGATGTGGTTATTAGCAGAACATGTCGTAAGGCATCTCTTTGTTGCTTCTCTGTTCGATTGTCAGCTTATCCATTTAACAAGTGTGGACTAGCTTTGCAATGCTTTTCCTCTTTAAGGCATTCTTGTGTGATTCTGATGTAAAAGGGGTGATGACCGATTACAGAAGTAGTGTCTGACGAGATAGATATGATGCATTCTTAATTTTTCTAGAAACATGGAATCTGGGGGTGGATTTTACTCATCTGATCTGATGAGTTCAAACTGGACGCTAAGTGGCTTATTGATCCAAAGCATCTTTTTGTTGGCCCAAGAATTGGAGAGGGAGTTCATGCCAAAGTGTATGAAGGAAAGTAAGTTTGCAACTCTTTTGAAAGCTATGGTTTTTGTTTTTTTAATTATATGGTCATGGAAATGCAATTTCGAATCTTGATCCTGGCAATGGCATTCTGTTCTATCATTTTTGTCCATAGAAAAATGGCATTATGAATCTTGGGTTTACTTGTATTTATTTGTGTATTATGCATAGAAACGCCAATGTTGATGGATGAACAATATTTCATTGAATTGCGTCTTGACAATCAAGAATGAGCTGGATTCAGAGTTTTTTCAATCTTTAAATTGATAGTTTGGTGCCTGATAATGTTGTATTGAACTCACTCAACTTGCTTGGATTCCCTTCAGATATAAAAACCAGACTGTTGCCATTAAAATAGTTCATAAAGGAGAAACTCCAGAGGAGATCACAAACCGAGAGGTACGATTTGCAAGAGAAGTTGCAATGTTATCAAGGGTTCAACATAAGAATTCAGTGAAGGTTGGATTTCATTTTAAGACTCTTGGTATAGTTGTCATCTGCTGTGCATCATACAAGTGCCAGAACATCGAACTGCTAACAATACATAACAAATCATTGTGCTCTAATTAATGTTCAGATCTTCTCTGTCAACAGTTTATCGGTGCATGCAAGGAACCTCTAATGGTCATAATCAGTGCGCTTTTACTGGGAGGGACATTGCAGAAATACTTGCTGAGTATGCTGCCGAGGTCCTTAGACACACGTGTTGCCATTGGTTTTGCACTGGACATTGCTAGTGCCACGGAATGCTTGCACTCTCATGGGATCATACATCGTGATCTGAAACCAGGTAATCTTTTTTGTTTCTGTTCTTATAAGATAGGGTATAGAAAATATCCTGTCCTGTGGAGTGCACTCAGATTTTTATCTTATAGAAGATCTTAAGACCTGGTTTGTTAATAGTTTTGATCTTCATATAAGTGTCACCAATCAGCTATATTTTGAACATGCATCTCTTAATTGCTTGCACATACTAAACCAGTCTTGGTCAACTAATTGCGGTTTGAGATTTCAAACATTAATCTTGGATATTGTGAGCGAGTACTTCTGCAATCGACCCAAAATATTTAGGCTACTACTTTCCAACGTGGCCTTTCTTGAGTTTTATCTTCAAAAATTGTGGACGCATAAATGTTTAATGTTCCACATGACAATCTTCAAGAATTGTGGACGCATAAATGTTTATGTTCCACTTAACACTTTAAATTGTTACTTCATGCCTGCTTACCAGTTGATGTCAAGAAATGCCATTAACTGATTTTGTTTTACCCTTGTCCAAAACATGTCATGTGTTATATGCGGAGCCAGGAAATTACTTCCTGAGAGGAATACGTTTCTGGAGGTAGTAAACCTAAGTAGGTCTCCACTCTGTTACTTTCAGTATCCTGTTTTATGTTTCATATGTATTAATTTGAGCTTTCGATAAGTTCCTGGAAACTGTATTTTCTTCAACCTTTTCCAATTAGATCATGATCTATAACAAAAACTATTCTAGATGTTGACCATTCCTGAACTTGTTAATGATTTAATAGGTTTCATGGTGATAGCAGTGACAAACAATTGCACCCACTGACATGGTGTAAAAACTCCCTTAGATTTATGTAACCAGTAAATGCTGAGTTTCTTCTTTGAAAATTGGGATCATTTGCTCTAATAAACTGCTACTTGAAATCATTGCCTAATCTACTGGTTTTCTTTCTTTCTTTCATTGTGTAATAATGTATGCGTGTTATAAAAAACATAAATAAATTGTCCTAGTACCTTTGGTTTAAATTTGTGGCGGGTAGTGCATGCAATTGAACATGATTTGCTGCTTTTTTTGTAATTTATTTGTTTCAGATGAAACTCATCCATATTATAGTACCCTGGAAAATCATCATCGATCATTGTGCCTTGCCAAAATGCTCAACATACTGATGAGTGGCCTGCCAATGGACCCTTATGCATGCAGTTGTCTAATTCAGTAATTTGATTTACTATATATTCCACCTTCTTCATGTCAATTTAATTGATGACCAGTGACTTAAAACTCAGAAGAACTCAATTTCATCCAAAGAGCAAAGAGGTCTATGGTCTGGTGATACCTCTTTTCCTCTGGGAGAGTGGTCAAGATTCTTAACTACAGGAAGGAAAACTGGTTGTTTATGAATTCTATTTTTTGTTACTATCTATCGATTTGATGCCACAAAAAAGTGTATTAGAATATTTACATTGTCTTTCTTCATTTTCATTTATTTATTTCTTTTGCAGAGAACTTGCTCTTGACTGCAGATCTCAAAACTGTCAAACTAGCAGATTTTGGCCTAGCAAGAGAAGAGTCACTGACAGAAATGATGACTGCTGAAACCGGAACATATTGTTGGATGGCACCAGAGGTACTTCATTAGTGGAAGGGATAGGTTTTCTTCTCATTTCATCTTGAAACAATAAATTGATCTTTCTCCCTCTCTGTCTCTCTCAGAGTTCGCGTATTGCTTATTTTACTATTTGCTTGCAGTTGTATAGCACTGTTACATTAAGGCAGGGAGATAAGAAGTATTACAACCACAAAGTGGATGCTTATAGCTTTGCAATTGTATTATGGGAGCTCTTGCATAACAGGCTGCCATTCGAAGGCATATCAAATCTCCAGGCAGCATATGCAGCAGCTTTTAAAGTAAATATATATATTTGTCGAGAGTTCTTCTCTGAAGCCATTAGATAGTTAAAATATAACTAATAACTAAACAGATGGAATTCTAAGTGCACAGAATCTGAGGCCCAGCGCTGAACACCTCACGGAGGAATTGGCTGTTATCCTAACCTCGTGCTGGAAGGAAGATCCGAATGCTTGGCCTAATTTTAGCCAAATAATCCACATGCTCCTTAGTTATCTTGCTACTATTGCTCCTCCTGAACCAGCTATTCCTCTTCGAATTTTCGCTTCTGAGAACACTGTCTTGCCACCAGAATCTCCAGGAACAAGCTCGTTGATGGCTGTACGTGATGACTGTGGGGAATCCCCAAAAGGAAAGATGGAAAACCAGCCAAAAGATTTCTTCTTCTGCTTCAACCAGTGTTATTAATCCCTTTAACAGCAACGGAAATTACTACAACCTCCGTGCTTCCTAGGGGTCAAATGTGGTTACAGGAGCTCAGTAGACTATAGATGCTAGTCTCAGGAGTACATTCTGTCAACAGCATAAATAGTCAGGTTAATAAATTCACATCTTTATTAATCTGTCAAGTTACAAAGATGTTGCATTGTACTTGCTAAATTTTCTAATTCCGTACTAGGATCATGATCTTAAAGAGGATAACTTTTTGATGAACTAGATGATTGAGGTTGTGGTTAAGTGTACATTTGATTCGAAACCCAAGTTTTGGGGGAGAAATGCAGAAAGAATGGAGGGAGAAGCTAAACTGCCGTTCCGTGTAAATAGTATTTTTCTTTTTTTCCTTGTGCACTAGCAAGTAAGAGAGCCTGTTGCTTTCTTGGAGAACTCCATATCCTTTTAACAGACTTGGAAGATCACATTACTTCTTCATTCCTTCTCCACTCTGTATTGAACTTTCTGATGTGCAGTACTCTTTTCAGAAGAAAAAAAAATTGCAATGAGTGAAAATCAAAAAGCTTGAAGGTTAAAGTGTAATATTATAAGATGGCTTGCCAATTGGAAGATGAAAATAATAGAATGTAAAGGAGAGGTACTGGAGCAAAAATGAAATAATCATTTTGAATCCATTTGGCATCATATGCATTGCAACTTAGCTCAGTAAAACCAAATTAATTTCGTTTCAAAATGCATTAACTCACTAGGTATAAAGCAAATCGAACTAGATTAGATTGATAAAACTGAAAATTAGTTAATAGTTCGATTCGGTTCAACATTAAACTGGGTTAACTAAAAAATGAGTTAAACTGAAAAAATCGATCAAAATTGAAAATAAGATTAAATCAGTTCAGTCTAAAATTATATCATTTTATAAAAAAAAATTTAAAAAATTACACTATATTACTCAAAATTTAAATATTAAAATTATTTTTTTATTATTTTGTCATATTATATTTTTTTAATTTCTAATATTAGCTATATTTATATTTTTCAAAAAAATAAAAATGGTCTTACTGAATTGGATTGATCGAATTAACTGAATTGAAAATCAATCAGCGAATTGGTTTAGTCTTCAATTCTATTTTAAAAATATTGTATAAAACCAAATGAAGTTATTCAACAATAGCCTCTTTTTTTAAAAAAAAAAAAAAAGAAAGGAAACAATAGCCTATGTTTATAATTTTAAATACAACTATAAAAATAAAAATTTTGAGTTTTTAAAAATATCAAGTCTTTATAAATTGTGTTTGATTATGGTGTAAACACTTAACTATTAATCTATAATAAAGTAAAAGCGAGATAATCTAGAAGTGTAAGTCATAATTCAAATCTAATTAAATTAGAATGATTTTCTTTAATGTTAAAAATATTAGTAAAATAATATTGTACTTTTTTATTTATTTATTGAGAGTGTAATTATTTCTATTTTTGGTTAGTCTTAAGTTGATGGCTTTTTACAGTAATGTGAAATTGATTTTAATAATGTATCAAAGAAAAAGTGATAAGCGACAAAATAAATTGGTTTAAAAAAAGATTTTTGTATAAAATTTTAATTCTTTTCTTTAATATATTTATAGTTTGGATATTTTTATAAATTAAAATTATCTAAAGTGATGTTATAAAAAAAAAAATTATCTAAAGCGATAGATAAACTATATATTGGAATGAAATTACCACTCATGTGTTTTAAAAATTATATAAAAAGTTTAGTCTAAAATTAAAATTAAAATTATGTATATAATTTATTTTTTATTTTATAAAAAATTCTTTAACTATTTAAACAATTATTAAAAATTACGATATTGAATGATAATGCCATTAAGGGCACTATAGCTTTGACATTCACTTTGGCTACATAATTGAATAATATATATCCTCTCCTCTAATCTCACAGTTCAATAATGTCATGAACTTTTGATGATTTGACTACTTAAACAAATGGAGATATTAACAAAATTGCATGAAAATTAGAAAAATGTTAAGCAGCTGAACATGTAATTAATTAATTAGCCTAAACATATTCCCATCTTGCACAACATATCAGGGTGAATTTTAATCTTCTGTTATAATCAGCCTCTAATTACGCCTTCATGTGCTTGAACATATATGCAAATACGTCCTAAGGTAGCAAAAGGCTTTTTATTTGCGTGACATTTGCCCGTTCGGTCGTTGTATCTGATTCAAGCATTGACGAGATGACCATAAAATTTTGGAATCCACTTGCTTTACCTGGAAAGATCCAATTGCAGGTGAGGTTTAACATCAAAGAGACTCATCTTTTATAGCATTCGATTCCCCCCTTAAGATATATGGTTTATACTGTTTATTCTGATATCCCCACAACTTGACGTGCATGATATAAGGAATTAGATGCGACCATTATCTCCAAAGAACAAAGCTACCAGATATTATCTCCTTAAATTCCTACATACCTTCTCAGCAGCCAGATTGACCTGAAAGACGAAGCAAAAATCATCATCAGGGAAAAATGGCTCAAGCCCCAGTCTCCCACAGGAGGCAACAGCACGGATGGGAGACAACCTCTGATGATTACCATGTCCATGTTGCAGCAATAGCAAGGATGCCCAGCACTCTTCATAATGTCCCTCGCTATCCAAGTGTGCACAAGGTGTTCAAAAACAAGGTCCAAGAACCTGATCAGGAACCTAATGTGCAGAAGCAGGAGACTACTCCCTCTAATAAGTCTCAAAAGAAGGTGCAAATGGCAGAGAAGGAGCAG
>CATIWR010140339.1:0-14113 GCA_949677035.1 Omphalea diandra
TTCTATTTTTTTAGAGCCAGATATATATATATATAGATATATATATATATATATATATATATATATATATATATAAACTCACTTGTAATTGATGAATGAAAAAGGGAAAATTAGAAAAATATTTATTAAATCCATTATTGAACCAAACATGAGTGCAAGGGATATTATACTATAAATCTATTGATTTTATACTCTAATTCAAACAATGAAATTCTCACAAATCTATGGATTTCACAATTTCTGGATTTAAAATTCATAAATTTAACAAAATCTATAGATTGTAGAATCCATCAATCCAAACGAGGTCTAAATGCTTTTTATATGAATTAACAATTGATTTAAGTTTATTTTTAAAACGATTTGAGTCCACTTGAATTCAAAACAAATTCAATTTCATATCAAATCGATTCAGTTCACTAGCTTGCCTAAATTAACTTGATTTTAATATGATTAGAAACAACCATACTTTGACCTAAATTACTAAAAATACTTTAAATTTTTTAAAAATAAAATAATTTTTTATTTATTTAAAATTTTAAAATTAATTATGAGATTTAAAATCTTTCCTATATCTTAACTTAATAATTTAATCTGATTGGTTAAATGACTAGACTCAAATTTAACCCTAATTAAACCCAACTTAAAAATTAAATTGACCTAAACCTATTGGATTCTACCCATTACCATCTTTAAGTATAACATATAACGGTGAAATTTCAACTCAATCTCCCAACCTGAATTCATACCGATAACAAATCACTCAATTTTGAATCTACTGATATTTAACTCCTTTACTTGGTTCAAGTATACAAAAAATACATGTTACAATTAGGAGGCAGTAATCTTTTATTTAATCCCAAAATTCAATTCAAACTCATAAAAAAAAAAAGACTAAAATCCAAACAAATTCGAAAATTATCCGAATCCAAAATGATCTAAAAATCTTCTAGTTGAGATAGATCAATCTGATAGATCATATCAAAATTGACTTGAAATGGATCAATATGTGATATGACTTAATTGATTTGGTAACAATATAAAAAAATAAATTTTATTATTAAATATTTAAATGTAGAGTAATTAAAGTAAAAAAGAAAATGTATTTTTTAAAATGATTTTATTATTTAAAATATAGTGATATTTTTGTATTCTAATAAATTTACTTTTAATTTCACTGTGTTTCGTCATGTGCCTAAATTATAATTTCTTATTTATTGTGGCAAGTTATTTAATATAATAAAATAATTTTATCATAGTTCTTTAAATAATTTAATACAGTGAAAAAATTATTGTGACAATACTAAGTTTTCTTACATATATAACTTATGGGCACTAAAAATTTAGTATCAAAATATTGTGACAAAATATTATAAGGAAAGAGTTTATATTTTTGCTATAACTTCTTAAATAATTTAATACATAAAAGATATTTATTATAAATTTACTTATTCTTGATAATAATTGTGAAAAATTTAATTTTAATTACGATAAAATCACATATTAAGATAAACTAATTTTATCATATATTTTTATCATAATATACAAAATTTGTTATTATGAATAGTGCGCTTTCATTAAATATTACATGCTTATTTATAAATTAGTTTAAATTATGATGCATGATTTGATAGTAATTTTAAATAAACTTAGTTTAATTCCTTATTTTAATTATATATAGTCATTTGCTTAAAAATAAATTATATTTAATTTATTAAGTATTTAAATAAAAGTAAAATTTTTTTATCAAATCCTATCTATATAAAATTTATTTGATTAAAATTATTTTTTTTTTAATAAATTATGAGAAATATTACATAAATAATAAAATTTTAAATGAATATTTACAAATTGAATAATAAACAATTCAACTTTAAATATTATTTTTAAAAATAAACTCAAAACTTGATTTAAAATCTTTTTTGTATATAAATCTGATGGATAATTCGAATTTATCCAAAAACACTCAAACAAGAAAATAACTTGATTCAAAAAACAATCAGATCCAACAAAACTCAATTCGAAATAACGCGATTTAATCTGTTTGCTACCTCTAATTATAGTAAAAACTTCAAATTTATTTTTTTAAAAAAAGGAAATCCCTGAGTAATCCGTCTTGAAATTCAGAAGTTAATTCTTCATCTAGAGATCCAAAGTCGAAATAATAAATTCAATCTAATTTGTTTATTAGCAATTGAGGTCTCAGACTATCTCAAATCAATATAAAATGTCACACCTTACGATATTATAATAATGTGAAACGTGTGCAGTATCCCATAGCTTGAAGGCTAACCTTTTCTCGGAGTTGTCTGACCGCAAAGTCTTCAATTCATTGAGTTGGCGCGGTCGTGTTTCAACCGTGTCACTTCATCTGCGTTAGATTCGTGTTTGACTTTTGCATTTAAACTAATTAAACCTGTTAGTGCTACCAGGTTCTGATTTTTTTCTTTATTTTTTTAATTAATTTTATATTTTTAAAAGAAATAATGAATTTATATGATATTAATAAAATGCAAACAACGAAGCCACTTGTTTTATGAATGTGATTTTATGGAATTTAATTAATTTTGTGAAAAAATTGATAAAGTTTTTACAAGAAAATGTACCTTAATTCATTAATCACAAGCAATATGTGTTAATTAAAATTATAATATAATTAAATGTTAAAAATTCAAAGTAAAAAATTTATCATGATATTTATCTATATTTTTTTACTAGATTAAGTGAATTTGGAAAAAAAAATGCTATCACTTCATATAAAAATAATAATATTCAAAAATATAAATGATGCCTTGATTTTTTTATTTTTTTGGGATCAACTAATGAAGTCTTGATATTATTAAAGCATAGTTGTAATTCTATATAATAATATAAGCATTATCTAAAAAATATCAAAGAAATGTAATATAGAAGGATATTAAATAGCAAATAATATCAAAGTTTGGTTTAATAAACATTTTGGTTATTTTTCTAGTCAAAATCAAATATTTTAGCGCTTAACATTAAACATTTTAAAAAGGATGAAATTGCTAAAATTTGAACTCTTAACTTATTATATTATTATAATATGAGATATGCACTTGACATCAAGCTATATATTAATCTCATGATCTAAGCAAGTTTTTTAAGATTTTGGATTTTGACTCCTTTATAAATAATAATAATAATAATAATATGTTCTAAGCAAAACTACTTTTATAGCCTATAGGCTATAGTCAATATAGTTATCCATAGGATTTACATGCTTAATTATATTTCAAATTGTTTTATGTTTTGTTAATAATCTATGTATTATCTATATAAAAAAGAGACCACAGTAACATCTTAGTGCAAAAAATCTGCTTAAGAAATATCAAAACAACCTATGAGTCTTAAATGTCATGAGTGTCTAATTTTACTTAATTAATTTTATGGAAAAACTATGATGTAATGAATTTTTTTGGTACATTAGAAATTTTAATGGGACAAAATATTATGCTAACATCAATGAAATTTTAAATATAGGTAGAGAATTGAAAATGAAAATGTAAAAATAATGATAATTTATTAGTGTTTTAGTTTAATAATAACATAAAATAATTTAAAAGTAGATGTCAGAATTCAAATCACACTAATAATTTCTTGCATCAATGCTCAAATGATGATGGTAATAATGATGATGATGATGTAATTAAATAAAGGTACAAGGTTAGTTTAGTATTCTTAGCATTTTTGGAAATATTTACTATATATGGTATTAAACATTAATAAGCGGTTTCAACATTTAGAGTGGATACACCTAGGTTTAGCCTAACAGTAGTGTATCTGCCCTCAAGACCTTTAAGTCTTGGAAATCTCCTCCCATTGTAATTTTGGATCAAAAATATTTAGAGTAGAATAATGCAAGATGGTAAAAATTAATCAATTCCTAATATGAAATTGAATTTTTTTTCCTTTAATATAAATCTTTAAAATATATGATCAATAAAAGGTTGAAACCCTCCACTTACGATATTTGGGAAGCAGAAATTTCATCGTTGAATTATTGACTCAAGGATGTATCGTTGATTAAATTATAAGTGTGTATAAAATTAAAAATTTAATCCTTAAATTAATTCAATGATTTTTAAAAATGTAATACTCCAAATAATACTTGTTGAAAAAAAAATCCAGTAAATCAAATATTCAACTTATAAGAAAATAAACTTCGGAAAGTAAATTGCAAATAAAACACACATAATGTTTAAAATAAATGAACATGGAAATCATTTAATTTGAACATCAATGTTATTAAGAAAACTTTATTCTATGTCAAAGTCGAATATAAATCTATCTTAAACTTATAGTTTATTAATTATTATAGTTTTAAATTTATAATTTTATTAGCTACTAGTTGTTATTTTAAAATTATTTGTGAACTTTATAGATTTTATTAAAATTGTTTAAAGTATGATAACTTTATAATATTCATGATAACTTTATAATATTCAAATTTTGAACTAACAATATATACATCAAACACGATAAATATAAATATAAATTTAAATTTATACTGACAGTGAATAAATCTATGCCATTCATATATATATATATAAAAGAAGGGAGTAAAGACATTATCAATTCTTTAAAAATATAATAAAAAGTTAAAGTCGCTTTTGATATCAGTTTTATTTTTTATTTTTTAAAAATAAAAAATTGAAAATTAGAATCTATTATTATTTTTTTGCTTCTAAAATGTTTCTTAAAAAATATGAAAAATAAGAAAATATATTTTTTAAAAAATTCAATATTTATTTTTAAAAATTTAAAAAAATTAGAAAACTGCGGGGATATATATATACACACTTTCTTCATTAGGTTGACTTAACCAGACAAGTGGTGCACTTTTTGAATGGTAACACCGCTCTTGTAATGGCAGTGTGCAATTTTTTTTTTTATGGGTGCACTTTTTGAATGGCAACACCACTCTTGTAATTGTAGTCTTATTAGTCTCAAATCAACTTTGGAATTAATCGTTACTCATTGGTCATTGCATAAGACTCTGAAAGGAAGTTGGGTTAGTTGATCAAGTCGACAGTTTTTTTTTTTTTTTTCCTCCTGTGTTGCAGCCGTGTTAGTGCAGTGTTTTGGCTTTATTTGTTTTTAATTTTTTACTAGAAACTCTTTTAACCCTTAATTGTTATATTATAAGACAAATACTTAATTATCGTACTATCCGAAATTAGTTTAGCTTTATTGATATATTCAAATTAAAATAAAAAAAAAGCATAACAAATTATTGTCATGCTAAAATCATATGATCATATATGTTATGTATTTTTAAATTATTATTTTCATTCATATCTCTTGTGTTAACAAAAATTTGCATTATGATGAGCTTCTTCCGGTATATACCAACCTTTTATCATGTTAACATATAGACAGTCTGTCACAAATATACTCAAGAATGTCTCTAGACATGTCAATCTCCTATGGCTTAAGTACACAAGCAATTTCCACTTGAAACAATTTAAAATGATCATCCCATAACATAACCTTAACAAAAACATCATCCTGTAAAAAAGATCAAACCAACAGTGTTTAATTAGACCCTGCTAGAGTGAATCAATGAAATTTAAAAAAAATCAAATAATTGATTAGTTTGATTAGTTTTTTTATCGATTTTTAAAATATTTTTTAATTTTTAAAGTTATTTTAATAATTTTTTTTATTTTATTTACTATTAAATCAATTAAATTAAATTAATCAAATTGATGAAACTGACAATTCAAAAAACTGAGATCAAATTTTAAACACACTGCAAATGAGTCATGCTACAGGAGAATAAGAAAAAAAGGGCCCTTGTTCTTTTACAATTACTCACTATATTAATGGATAGATATTTGAAAAAAGATATCAAATATAAGATTTCATTTATAAATATTTTTTGATAAAATTTATTAAGAAATGAACTGAATTTCATATTCACTAGAATCAAACAATAATTAAAATATCAAACTATTTTGATATATTAAAATAAATATTAGAACATATATTCATTAATGTAAAATTTTATAGTCTATTTTAATTTGAGGGAGACAATATAATTTGTTTAATAGAATATAATATTTATTAAAAAAATATCCTAAAATGTTGCCCCTCTCCCCCTAAAGGACTAATAGTAACAAACAATGTTTTAAAATTGAATTGAAGATCAAATTGATCGATTTTCGATTTAACTGATTTGATCAGTTTAATCGATTTGATTTAATAAAATATAATTTTTTTTATTTTTTAAAATATATAAATAAGATTTAAATTTTGAATATAGTAGTATAATTTTTTTAGTTTTTTTAAATTTTTTATAAAATGATGTAGTTTTCTATTAAACTAGTTTGATTTGATTTCTAATTTTAAGCAAATTTTTTTTATTTTAACTGATTTTTTTTTTATTTTGGTCGATTTTTTAGTTGATATATTTTCAATACTCAACCAAACTGGGTTAATGACTATTATTTTTAATTTTATCGAACTATTAGTTCTGTCCGGGACCAATAAATAATGACATGTTTTTCCTGTCCTTTTGCTCAAAGTGGAGTGCCACGTCCACTAACTTAATATTGCCACTTCTCAGAAACTAATCACCATTAATCATCCTCGTTTTGTCATCATTTGATGGATTGAATCTTTTTCCTTACATAGTTGAAAAATTGCATAACATCCACCAACGCGATTCCTACCGCTGCGTCTCACTATTAAAGAATCACCGAATCGAAGCAACAGAAATATTACTTCTTACAATATACCAACAAGTTTTAGCTATTGCATTACTTCGTTCGTCAAGAACCATGAAACTAACACCAAAGAATTTTGCTAGTGCTGACATGGTTCTTGTAACACAAAAACTACAAAGAAATTTTCATCTACCCTTTCTTCAACTAGAGGTAGGAATATGCCATCCTTTCCCTTTTTTCTCTAATCCATCATCACAATCTAACATTAAACTTCAAGGCCCAGTAGCTGACTTCAATGACTTGGAAAAACTCAGCGTTCTTGGCCGCGGTAACCATGGCATTGTCTACAAGGTTCGCCACCGGCCAACTTCAGCCATTTATGCACTAAAAATGTTCAAAGAGGACATCATCAACACCCCTTGTCTATCCCAAGAGCTAGAAATCTTAACTTGTACTGACTCGCCTTTCGTCATTAAATGCCATGGAATTTTCGAGCCTAGAGCAGGCGAGAAAGCAATTCTAATGGAGTATATTGATGGAGGAACAGTTGATACAGTTCTTAGATCTAATGCTCATCATCCCTTAGCTGAAGCCTTAGTTGCCCAAATTGCACTACAAGTACTAAGCGGCCTTAGCTACCTTCATGCATGCAATATTGTTCATTTAGATATCAAGCCATCAAATCTTCTTGTTACGAAGGACATGAAAGTCAAAATTGCTGACTTTGGAGTTAGCAAGATTATGGTTCGTGGCGGGACGGATACGACTAATCGTCATTTTGATGATTTGGGCAGTCAAGGAACATATGCTTATATGAGTCCTGAAAGGTTGGACTCGCAGACATTTGATGCTACGCATGTGTATGCAGGAGATGTTTGGAGCTTAGGAGTTACTTTGTGGGAATTGTATGTGGGGCATTACCCATTTTTCCCACCCGGGAAGAGGCCTAATTGGATAGAAATTATGATGGCGATTTGTTTTGGAGAATTTCCTAGCTTGCCTAAGCAGGCATCTCAGGAGTTTAGGAGCTTCCTCATGTGTTGCTTGGATAGAGAACCGAGTAAGAGATGGACTGTTTGTCAACTCTTGTCTCACCCTTTTGTTTCCATGGAGGGCGCATAATAACCACGTTTGACTGAGTTAGAGAGGTGAAGATATGTAAAAATTAGCATATATGGTACTCTCTAATTTTAATGAAAAAATAAAATAATGTATAATGATCACGATTTAGTTTGTTTAGTAGTTACTTATTAGTATGAAAGAAAATTTGTCATGAATAAAATTACTATATGATTAGTTAATGGACCAAAGTGAAATTTAATCTGTTAATTAGTTGTAAAATATTATATATATATTTTTTCGTATAATTATCTGATTTTTAAAAGTCTCTAGGCCCTGATTAGTCTGGATTCAGTTAGGGGGAATCTTCTATAGAACAAATCTTTTTCAATACTAATTTTCTTCGTTTACAAGTTTCAAACTAGAGATTTTACTTGATGAAAACAAGTTTCTTGCCATTTGAACTAATTAACTATTAATAAACTTGAGACTTTATCAATATGTTTTTGAACCAATATAAAATTAAAGATTAATTCAAAAGTAGACATTATGATTCAAATTTCACTACTATAAAATTTCTTTCTCCTTAATATTTTTTTTAAAAAAAAAGGCTACAAAAATACTTGAACCTATAATCTATGCATTTTTCTACATCATAATCAAATAAAACAGTAAATTGTGTTTGTCAAAAGATAAATAATAATGGTGGCTATGTAACATTTATATTTCCTTATGATTTAAAGTAATAAAAATGGTAAACTAAAAGGCAAAAGCAGGGGATTTTGATGGTGACATAGATGATGGGATTAACCAATGTGGAAGTGGGACTTGTTATGTCTCAAACCATATGCTTGGAAAAAATGAGTGGGCAATAAAAGCGAGTCAAGACCAATTAATCATTTAGTATAAACATTACATGTAAAAAAAAAAAAAAAGGTAAGAACTTTATGCTACATAAACACGGATTTTCAAGCAAATGTGAAACTCATGTTTATGGAAATAGAATCCATAATATTTATTTAATTTAAGTCTTCAAATTCAAAATAGGCAGCTATAGTACTTTATCATTTAGTATATATATAGTTGGTCACTTTTTATGGATAAACAATTGATTTTAATTCCTCATTTTGAGTAGAAGAGGTCATTTTTGTGCAAACAAGGAGAAGATTTATTTCTAATTTATTGTAATTTTCGTTTGTTAATTCAACTTAAATGAGATTGGATTTTGTAGTCTCATAAATTTTTTATATATAGAATTCGAGGTGTCATTTGCTGTAAGAAAGTGAAGTTATATAATATCTATATTTTCTAATCAAATTAATAATAACATATTTCGATTTAATATTATAAAATATATGAATATCTTAAACCTCCAAGTATTTGGAATTACTTCTCTCAACATCTAAAGTCATTCGATGTCATTTTATTTTTTTTATGAGACTTTTGTAAAAGTTAATATATCACTTTGAAATATCATATTTATTTAGTAATAAACATTAATAGAAATTTAAATTAATGAACATTAATGTTTATGAAATAACATACCAAAAAAATCTCATCAAGAAATAAATAACAAGCACATAAAAATCGTATTTCACACATTGGGAGATTAAAAATAAACACAAATAAATTCATTAGAAGAGAAATAGCAATCACATAACATGTATTGCTTCAACTCCACATAAGAAGAAATAGAAAATAAATATAGCTAGATTTAAGTTTATTAAAACAATATGAAAACAAACTGAAATAGAAAGTAAATATAAATAGATTTAAGTTTATTAAAACAATATGAAAACAAACTGAAAAATATGTAGGGGCTACCGGAAGCCCTAAAAGAGATTTGAAATAACAAATTCTACATTTTCATAATAATGTAAATAACTTTAATACTATTTTTATCAACCTCAGTGAAAGTACAACAACTTCAATGATATAAAAACAAATTAGATGTGAATAAATATAAATTAAAAATTAAAATAATTTTTATGGTTGAGTTACATTATTGGGACTCAGAATTATCAAAAATTTATTATTGTAAAAATTACAAATGTAAATAGATTATTCTCAAGCTAGTTAGTATCCAATCACAAAAGAGATGGTAAATTCTGTGATTACTTTGTTTTTAACAAAATAAATGTTATTTTATAAATTGCCAACATTAATTTATCAATAAAATTCTCATTCTATAGTCATATTTTACAATGTAAAGTTTACTTCACTAAAAAAAGAAATTATATATTTCACTCAAAAGGGAGGATCCAAATCATACATTAGAACACTCTCAAACTAAACAAATACTAAGTTGAGAGTAAAATATAATAGTTGCAATCTGCAACTAAAATCAAATAATAATTTCTTAAACACAAACCCTCTATATATAAAAAATTCATAGTTATTGAAAAAATCTAATAAATTCTTGCATTATTATACAAAAAAAAAAAATCTTATTTATGGAATCAGATTAAAATTAAAAATTTTTCTATTTAAAATTTTAAATCAAATAAGAATTATAGATAAACTCTAATATTATTAAAATGCTTATATATATATATTTATTTATTTATTAAGATTAACTTAATCTATACAAGTCTAGATAGATTATACAATTTTAAATTAAAGCTAAAAAAAATACAACTTTTAACAACTAAACAAAATTTCATTAAATATCTAATAGTAATAAATTCAAAATGACTAATAGAAATTTCAAAAATAAATTATAAAATATCTACAAAACAAAATCAAAATACCATAATCCAAAATAATAACTCTGAATATTAGCCCAAGAAAATAAAGTTTATTTCGACCTAAAAAATATCAACCAAATGAAATAATTATTTAGAGGAAAATAAATTGAAACTTGAACCATCTGCTTATCTAATTATCCGAAAAAAATTACTCCCTCTATTTTTTAATAAATGTCATTTAACATTTTTGTACATATATATATTAATGATTGTATTTAATGAGTGTTATTATAAAAATAAAAGATTATATTACCCTTAATTAATTATTTTCATAAATTATTGTGCACTCTAAAAAGAAATAATTATTATGAAAGAGAAAAAAGATAAAATTAAAAAAATTTAATTAATATTTATAGATAATTGTAAAATATCAAATATGACGAGACAAAAATTTCTTTTTAAAATGATATCTAATTTGAAATAAATGAAGTAATAAATATAGTTTGAACTAACACTCAATAAATAATAATTATAGCATACAATAGACTGAAAATAAATGGATGCTCAATGATTTTCCTTATAGTTATTAACTCTTTATCAAGACGTGGGATTCTAATTCTCAAAAAATTATAATCATCTATTTTTTTTTCTTTTTCTCTCATTCAAGTTTTCTAATTAGATAATCATTTTAGTCAAAAATTAATTTCTCTCTTGTTAATTTGTTTCTGTTTTGTCTTCCATTTTTTGAATAAAATCTAAATTTATTCATTTTTAGTTTGTTTAAGCTTATTTATGTAGATTTACAGCTTTCGTATGTTTTTTTATTTGATTTTGTAATAAATTATCTGATTAGATTTATATTTCTAGATATTAGATCTATTGTTTCTGTATTTTCATTATTGTGTGTTTTAATTTTAATTTTATTATTTTTGACAATTATTTATTTTTAATGAAAATTCATTTTTTGTGAGAGTTTTATTTTTTATGAAGTTTATGAATTTTACAAATTTACTTTAAAATTTCAAATAATATTTTTTGTATAGCATTTTAATAGATGCGGATAATATTTTTATGGTATTATATAATTTAATAATCATTTTACATAATTTTAAAATGAAAAATATTATTAAAAATAATAAAAATTAAATAAAACTTTAAATAAATTGCAATATACTTAGAAATTTACATAGCAACAAATAATAAGAACAATTAATGATAATACTGTTTTCATAAAAAAATTTTATCATTAAATATTTTGTAATTTTAAAATATTTAAGTAGTAATTTTACTTGAATGCTTAATCAATTAATCACTTTGTGCAATTTTTATCTTGAAAATTCAAAGTAGTGGTGGAATTTTTTAAAAAATTAAATAAATTATACAAATAATTTAAATTTATATAAAAATTTCATATAACTTTTACAATATCTAATTAATAATTTCATTCGAATGTTATTACAGTATTAAATAATTTTAATTCATAAAAATTATCTAAAAATATAAACTATATAAAGAGTTAATAAATTATTCAAATATATATTTTTTAAAAAATAATTTTAGTAACTTTTCATTTTCCCCTCTAATACATTGTTGAAATCAATTTCTCCTCTTTATTAATTAGGATTGAGCACTTGATTGATTTAAATTTTATTAAAATCATACTAATTTAATCAAATTAAAATTTTTAAAAAATCAAATAAATGGAATCAAGTAAACTAAAATTATACACTAAAAAATCAAAATAAACTGAATTCATAAAATTATGATTTGTTTAGTTTAATTTTATGAAATCATATGTATTTTAAATTGGTTTGGTTTAAATTTCTATGAATTCATTGATTTTTTAATGAATTTAATTTTTTACATAATAAATTCGAATCAACAAAAAAAGTTTAAAATTAAAATGAAATTAAATAATAAAAAATTCCAACCGACCCAACAATATTAGTTTAATTGGCTTATGATTACTCCACTAGTAGTACTCGTATTTTATAGTTGTAGAATTCAACATTCCCTATGGTATATATCCACCGTAACAGCCGGGAGAGTAGAATCCGAGCGTCGAGCATTCTTGATCCGCTCTCCTAACTCTTCCCATCCCATCAAAGCAACAGTCACGTCAACCCCCGACTCAAGCGCGCCCCTACCGTAGCAAAACCTCCACTCTTATTATATTTCCCTTTCTTTCTTTTTTCATTTTTTATTTCTTTGTCGATGAGAAAGGGAGAAAGGTAGAAAGGAAGAAGAGACCAGTGGTTAGTAACTTTCCTCGTTTGTTGTCTTCTGTTTGCCCGTTCCTTAAACAATTAGCCTCCAATTGCAACCTTGAATTTTTCCTTTTATCATAAGCAATCATTTCTTTCCACCGCTTTTGTCTAATCTCGATTATAAGGTTTCAATTTCGCAATTAATTAATGTAATATTAGTGGTATTTTAGTTTTATCTGAAATGGCGAGTGGCGACGACAACGACGCCGACGCTGTTCTGAGCGATGTCGAGGGGGACGATCCAGTACCCATCGTTATAAAAAATCCGAGTATTGAAGATGTAACCGTCGAGAAATATCGCGAGCTCCTAGCCGAGTTCAATCGCGAGCGAGCCGCGCGGGAAGCTGCGGAGGCATCGAAATCGGAGCTCCAGGTATCCTTTAACAGGTTAAAAGCGTTAGCGCATGAGGCGCTCAAGAAGAGGGACGAATGTGCGAGGCAGAGGGACGACGCCCTGAGTGAAAAGGAAGAAATTTTAAAAGAGAAGGAGAAAATTTGTACGGAATTAGGCGAAAGTAATAGGTTAAAAGAGGAGGCGGTTAAAGCTAGGGATGGGTTGCAATCGGAGATTGAGAATTCGAGGCATATGTTGGTAAGTGGGATTGACAAAATATCTGGTAAAGTTAGCAACTTTAAGAATTTTGGGGCAGGAGGGTTGCCCAGGTCACAGAAATATGTGGGATTGCCGGCGGTTGCTTATGGGGTTATTAAACGGACGAATGAGATAGTTGAGGAGCTTGTTAGGCAGGTTGATGCTGCAGCTAAGGCTAGAAATGAGGCTAGAGAGCAGGTGGACCAGAGGAATTATGAGATTGCTATTGAGGTTTCTCAGCTTGAGGCTACCATTAGTGGGTTGAGAGATGAGGTGGCAAAGAAGGGTTTGGTGATTGAGGGTTTGGAGAAGAAGGTAGAGGAGAAGGAAGGGAGGATTGCAGAGATTGAGAGAGAGATGGGGGAGAAGAATAGTTTGGTGGAGAAGGAAGTGTTGGAGTTGAGGGAATTGGTTGGGGAGTATGATGGTAAGTTGAGGAATTTGGAGTCAAAGATGGAATCGCAGAGGCCTTTGTTGGTTGATCAGTTGAATTTAGTGGCCAAAATTCATGACCAGCTTTATGATGTTATTAAAATTGTAGATAGTAATCATCTGGATTCGGACTTGTTGGAGTCATTGTTTCTTCCACAACAAACGGACATGGAGGAGAATATACGTGCTTCTTTAGCAGGGATGGAATCAATTCATGAGTTGTGTAGAATTGTTGGTGGAAAAACAAAGGATTTGTTGGAGGAGAAGAGTCATGAAGTGAAGAGATTGAATGAAACGGTGGGTCAATTGATTAAAGAGAAAGAACACATTGGTTCTTTACTTAGAAGTGCTTTGTCAAAGAGGATGAAATTGGACCAATCTTCCAAA
>CATIWR010140363.1:0-12244 GCA_949677035.1 Omphalea diandra
TATATATATATATATATATATATATATATATATGTTCAAGAGTGTTCAACATGCTTTTCAATCTAGAATCATTAGAGGGCTTATGTATTCGTATCATAAAATCATAAGATTTTACGACATAATAAAATACTCTTTAAAACCTAATTATACATATATAAAAATATAAATAAGTTCATATATAAATTAAACCCTATGTACAAAAAAAAAATTTAAATAAGATAGTTTGGAAATTTAGTACACATAAAACTACATTAAAAATATCATAAAAGAACCTATTCATAAAAGAGATTCTAATTCATAACTCATATTAAAACATTAGAATACATAAAAGAAATTAATTTATGTCCATCACACATTTAAGTTAATAATACAAAATATACAAATAAATGCTACATAAAATATATTAAATAATGACTTTATAATCTAAGATAGTTTATATTCAATTTTTGCAAAGAGTCTAAAAATTGTAAAATTGTAAAATTATAAAATTGATTTCACTAAAGTTTAGAGAGTTTAAATGTGATTTTACTTCTATTTTACTTAAGAATCGATTTTATACAAACATTAAATCGTTTGGGAGATTTGACTCATAAAATCATATGAGTCAAAATGCAATTTTAAGGAGCATGACATTCTTAAAAAAAAATAAAAAAGTGTCTTAGGAGCCATAGTTACAAATGCTTATGTGATGGGGATAACATCACCACATTACATATACACGCATTGTTTATCTTTTATCTTTTTCATTATTGTTTTAAAAGTAAAAAAAACCACAAAGAGATTTTTTTTTTCTTTTTTTAGTTTCACTTGGGGTCCCAATACCTTGATTTGAACCGAATAACAAAAAAGAGTATATTTCCCTATTTAAAAGGAGCAACAAAAAAAGAGAAAAGAAAAAATAAAGGATAAAAATTCTTTTTCAGTCCCCATCTAAAGCTACCATCTCCTGTCATTTCCCTATTTGAAGACAGTTTCTTTTTCAACTGCCACTTCAAACTTGAATTTTACGTCCAAGGTAATTGTCTAAAAATAAAAACTTTGGCTTTGTTCTTTTTCAAGAAAAAAAAGAAAGTATAGAATCGAGATTGAAACAAAAGAAAAGAAGAAAGTATGGAATCAAGATTGAAACAAAAAGTATCGGTGGAATCATATTCAAGAAGATGATAGATATGACGTTATCGTACCCCCATCATCACATAGTGTTAAGCTTCAGTAAGAAAAAGACTACGCATGTGCCGCAAATGTACTATTCTTGGAAATTTAAACTGCTAAAGAATTGGATTCTTGGAAAGAAAAAAGAACAAAGAATTGGATTCCTTAAACTGCTAAGGAGGAAGGCCCCCATCAAATTGTTGTCAGATGAGAACAAATTCTGTACACTTAGAAAGGACGCCTAGTGCCCATGATGCTATACATTTCTTGCATCGAAAGTTGGGTAATTTTAATTAATACATTAAACTTTTATTAAAATGATATTATAATCATAAAAAAATTGATTTTATTTAATTTAGTCATTAAAATTTCATTATTGTTTTAATTCGATTAAATAATAATAATAATAAGGTGAATAGACCAACTTTAATAATATTGTTAAAAAACGATACCATGAAAGTAATAAGATGATAATAGTGGTGATAATGATTAAAGATGATATTTTAGGCTAAAATGATAATAGCTAAAGTGGTAAAATAAGGATGATGATAATAATGGAAGTAAAAATAAACAATACATTCATGATTACATGAACATTACATAAATTGAGACAATCAATCAAGAATATAATGTAATCACAATTAATAAATTGAGGTTCAGTCCCAAAGTGCTAAAATGAGTAGGCCTAAAACACAAACCAAACCCAAACCTTTAATTAGAAATTGATGCCAATTGCTTTGCATGTATCATGTACTATATATACAAACAACATTGGCCAGCAGCGCAGGGACCTAAATCTTATCTACACCTTAGTTAATTATTTCATAGAAGCCACGAGTCAGTTATTAAAAGAAGGAGGAAATTTTATAATCTCTATTAAAAAAATCATTATTAATAGAGTTATTTTTAAAAAATTATTATTAATAGAGTTTGAGCCCAAGACTTTTTAATCTTAGAGTATAACTCTTAGCCACTGGAATAAGGGATCATTTAAAAATCTTATTTTAATTCAATATTATATTATCCAGAGTAGTAATTCTGGCGGACTGAGCTGATAGTCAATTAAGCTCACTTCTTCTCAAGATGTATCATACATATTTATGCTTGACATTTTTTTTTGTTTTTCACATTGAAATTATTTGAAGGAAATATGGGTTATCGAGATTTGAATTTATGATTCCATGTGTTACAATATAGAAACTTGACTACACATCTTGGCATTAATTCAATTAGCAGTGTATTTACCCTTGAAACTTTAGGTTTTAGGTTCAAATTCTTCATCCAAAATAGACTAGAAAAATGGTAGAAGTCTTAGTCCTAATAATCAAATAATCATGACTTATAAAAATTTTAATATTTTTGAAATTATTGTCCTTTTCTTTGTTGTGACAAGGTCAATCTTCAAAACAAGATTAACAGAAACACGCGTCTAGAAAAATAGTCTAGTCATTGTACATAGGATAGCTACAAATTCGGAAATCTTCATTTTTGACTCAATATTTGCAGAAATTGCTTTTTTTTTTTTGGTCCCTTGTAGTCTGTTTTTGATTTGTTGTCGTCCTTAATTTTGTTTCTTTAAATATTTTTAAAACTGAATCCATTATTAAATCAATCAATTGATTATTTATTTTTAATTTGGTAGCGGATTCAATCAGTACAATTTAAAGTGTTATTTAACAATAAATATTTATAGATACTCATAAATATTTTAAAATTACAAAATAGTATAAAATAATAAAAAATATTTTAATATTTAAAATTTGAGTGGAAGAGTGTAATTTTCAAAATTTTAGCATTTTTAATAAAAATATAATTTTTAGGTTGAATCGATTTGATTTGATTAAGTGATTTCAACCTTTTTTTTATTTTGACAGATTTATAGTCAGTTTTAACTGATTTTTTAATTAATTTATTTTTTACTCATAACCAAATTGAATTATTAATTAATTTTTAATTTTATCAATTCGACTCAATTCTAAAAATAGTAATTTCTTTCTTATTTTAGTATTTCTTTCTTTTGAAAATAGTATTTCTTTTTGTTAGGATATCAAATTATGAGTTTTTTCCTGTATCATTTTGCGAGTTCGAATATTATATATAAAAAAAATTATGTATATCTATGAAAAGGTTTTTTTTTTTTAAAAAAAAAAAATATTTCTTATGATATTCCCTTCAAATAACATCCACTTTTTGACTTATTAATATTGGTAGACAAGAAACAAAAATTTGCACATGTTAGAAAAATGAATCAATTTTCTAGACTCCAATTAATACCCTCGTGTGAATACCATTGGATTCATGAATGATGCATGAAAAAGTCAAAGTTCAAGTTGGAAATTGAATTTTCAGTATTTGAATTTAGTGAATCATTGTTAAGCCCAAAACAAAATTCATTTGGATGTAATTTCAGTTTTAAATACTTTCTATGAGCTCTCTGCTGATAAACCCAACAAGTTTACAAAAACTTTAAATTTGCATGTTAGAACAAGACATGAGATAAAACATATTGGATAAATTTGTTTTGTTTTAATTATAAACATGTTTCAAAACATGTTCTAACAACATGAAAACTTATGTCCTAAGACAAATCAAGATCAAAATGTGCATCAATCAATATTTAACATTTGACATTTAAGATTTCTAAGATCTTTCAAGATCTTCCATAATTTTCAAGTATTTATAAGATCTTTTCAAGATTTTCAAGAACTCTTCAAGACTTTTCTTATTGACTGAATTTGGTGTCCTTAGGATTATCGTTATTAGTTTTTCATTATTTTATTTATTAGTCTTTCATTATTTTATGTAACTTTAAAAGATTTCTTTTAGATATTACCTTGTGATAGCCAAATACCTTTTTATTCAATCACAAGACATTCTTTTATTCCTTATTTCATTAGGAAACATTTGTTTAACATGTTCTTAGGTGGCCAAACTCCTTATGGCTGAAGTTACACTTAGATTTTAGGGTTTTATTATCTTTTCTTCTACATTAGTTAGCTTATTTTGTAAGGCTCTATATAGCCTTTCATTCGGCCATGATTAATAAGTTAATGAATTATTCTTTTGGCTATAAGTTTTTGAGAGAGAGATTTCTCTTATTTTATCCAATCACAAGACATTTTTTTCTTCCTTATTTCATTAGAAAACATTTGCTTAGTATGTTTTTAGGTGGCCAAACTCCTAATGGTTGAATTTACACTTAGATTTTAGGGTTTTATTGTCTTCTCTTCTACATTAGCTAAGTTATTTTGTAAGACTCTATCTAACCCTCCATTCAACGATGATTAATAAGTTAATGAATTATTCTTTTGGCTATAAGTTTTTTAGAGAGAGATTTCTCTTCTCAAGTTCTTGAAAGAATTTAGTGAGATTATTGAGTAAGCTTAATAATTTCACAAACTCATTTAATATAGATCTTAAATTACGTAGTTAATTTAGGGTTATGATTAACACAACTTTGAATCTTTATAATTTAGGTTGTTAGAAATAGATTTTCTAGAAATCTAGTTAGGATTTGAAGATCAAATCTTATTGTTTAGTTATTGAATAGATTTACAACTTGTGCTACAATATACGGATAATGAATCAATCCAATCTTATTCATATCATAATTCCTAGTTATGAATAAATGTAGGCTTGATTAAGCAGTGATTAGAGAAACTAATTAATTTCAAAGCATTGACTTGATGATGTTTTCTTTGCCTAATGAAATGCTAAGCCTTCATTTCTTTGTCAAAACTATATTTAATCATTTTTTAAGAGAAATATTTTGGAATGATTCAATCTTTCTTTTTACATGCCAAATTTTCCACATAAAAATTGATTTGGTATTTCTCTTGAGTCACAACAAAGTTTTTGCCTAAATATTTGACCAAATAAAGTTACTTTTTTCATTAATATACATAAATATATACACGGGTTTAGGAATGAGACACACTCTTTTATAAAACTATGCCTAAGGGCACAGGAAAGGCCCCCAAGGCTCAATAGCCAAGGCTCAAAGAGCAAATTATGCTCACATTTGTAACAAGAAGCATCCTCAACCACACAAACATAAAAAATTCTTTTTTACTCCTAATCATTCATGCACTTATATACACTATCACCACCCAAGTATGAGCAGTCCCCCTATTCATACTATGGTTGTGCATAGAAAAAAGACTCATAAGTCTAAACTTCAATGTCATTATTGCATGAAATATGAACATATCAATGTATTTTGCCACATTAGGAAGACACAACTCAAATTGGAGGACCTTTCCAAGACTAACGTACAAGGACCCAAGTATGTTTAGGTGGTACCAAAGTAAAGTGTTTGATATTGTAGGATGGGGGCTACTTCAGCAAATTCTCATCATGAAAAATCTAAAGGTGAATGAAGATTGCTAATGAAGAAGGGATAGAGTTTCAAATGGTTATTTGGTATTATGTCATTGATACTAAATTTGTAATGTATTTCTTCTCCCTTATGTTTTTAACTTGATATATTTATGCATATGTTTAGGGAGAGTTTTATGCATTATATTACTTAATATATCTATATTTTGATATGTTTGATTTGATTGATTGTGTGATAAGTTGAAACTATTCATTTTGGAATTTAAGGTTTTATATATTTCAAATGTATAAATCAATCATCAAAAATCATATCTATACTAGGGTCATATATGAAAATTCTTAAATTTCTAGCCCTCGTTTGTAATGTTCAAGCGTCTTTAAATGTTTGAATTATTTTGCATTTATGTTTTTAATATATTAAATTTTCATGCAATTTATCTTTCATCCATTTATCTTCTTATGTAACACATTGTGATTAATTGTGCAAAATTACTTATGTTTGTCTTCTAATTTGAGTTTGTACAATTGACAAGTTTGTGGGCATTCCCTATCATATTCCCTATTCTTTCTCTTATTCACTCATATTTCCTCTCTTTTTGATATTGACAAAGGGGGAGAGATAACTAACTGAATATCCAAAGAGGGAACAAACAAAAAAGGGGAGAGAAAATTGAACTATATTTGCAATAAGTTAAGAAAATGATCTTATTAGAATAACTAAGGAGCAGTAAGGATTGAGAGGGAGCAATTTCATTCTTATGATTTGAATCACTTCACAATTATTCTCTTGGGAGCATGCATAATTGATTCTTTATTCTTTACATATTCAATTTAGATTGTCAAAATAAAAAAGGGGGAGATTGTTGAACTAGGTTGTTCAAACCTAAGTCAAGACTCTCTTTTGATCTTGACAATATAGATTAAAAGATTTCAATGTCAATTTTAAGTGTTGTTCTTGCAGATATTAAGATAGAATCTCATTGGGAGTTGAATAAGAGTGATTAGAAGTAAAAAACTCAAAGTAGGAAAATTTGTCTTTGAAATTAGCGACTTTGAATTTCAAAGTGACCTCGAATTTTGAAAAAAATGTTATTCAAATTCAAAAGTTGCGATTGCAAATTTCAATAGGGACCGCTAATTGGTGAAACAACATTCCATGTTAGACAGACGATTCCATAGTGACCATTGTGTCCAAAGAAAGAAAATAGCGATTGTGAATTTTGAGATCCATTAGAAAGATTCAAGACCAATGGTTTTATGTCATATGGACTAGCAATTAGACACAATTCAAAAATAACGATCGCAAATTTTGTCTATCAAACATTTAATGTAAGATATACCTAGCACAACTTGGAGATTAGATATGGTTTCTTTGTAAAGTTTCTTTGGTGGTTATTGCCTATAAATACACCACTAAATGAACTTGAAAGCAAGAGAATAACCATTGATTGTGCCAAAACTCTTGCAAAGTTAATTCTCAACTTTAACTCTTTATTTCTCTTTACATAGTTTGATGAGAGCTTTAAACACCTTGAGTTTGGGTTTGAGAGTGAGTCATTGTATAGAAAACTCTTATTTAGGTTTGAGAGTTAGTCTAGATGTAAAACTCTTGTATAGGTTAAGTGTGAGCCTTTGAGAAAACACTTGTGAGATTGTGTGTGAGCCTTGAAACACAAATTTTCCACAAAAAATAAATTGATTTGGTATTTCTTTTGAGTCACAACAAAGTTTTTGCCTAAATATTTGACCAAATAAAGTTACTTTTTTCATTAATATACACAAATATATACACGGGTTAGGAATGAAACACACTCTTTTATAAAACTATGATAATTTTGTAAAGGCGTGTTGATCTATATAACTCACACACTTTCCACAACCGATGTGGGAAAGACCAGCCCACTCCTCGATTCTTGTGAATGAAAGCCACCACAGCTTACACACTTCAAGATCTAATAGGTTTATAGTTTTGTTTGAGTAGAGAATTGATGATGATGATGAAGTGAGGTTATTATTAGTATTATATAATATATTCACTCTATTTTCTTACTGTTATGTGATTGACTAATGGTAAATATATTTTTTAATGATAGAAAGATTTATTAGTGTAATTGAGTAAAAGTCATGAGATTTTTAGTATAATTCTGAAATGTAAAAGATGATTTAGTTAAATATGTCAAATGTTAGAGTTTATAGTAATTATCCCTAATTTTAATTAATAATCATTAAACTTTTATTAAAATTATATAATAATTACAGAAAAATTGAGTTTATTCAATTTAATCATTAAAATATTATTATTGTTTCAATTCAACTAAATAATAATAATAATAATAATAATAATAATAATAATAATATTATTATTATTATTATTATTATTATTATTATTATTATCATCAAAGCGATCAACTTTAGCGATGGTGGCTAAAGATAGTGGTCAAAGACGATGGTTTTGGTGAAAGTGATGATAATGAGAGTGATAAAATAAGAATGATGATAATGATGAAAATAAAAATAAGCAATGCATTCACCATTATATGAGCATTGCATAATTAAGACAAATTGACTATATAGTATAATTAATATTATTATAATATTTTTTTATATATAACTAAACATAATAATCAATCAAGAATATAATGTAATCACAATTGAGGTTCAGGCCCAAAGTGGAACAATCAATAGCAACAAGATCCTAAAATGAGTTGGCCTAAAACACACAGCAAACCCAAACCTTAATTAGAAATTGATGCCCAATTGCTTTGCATGTATCATGTATTATATATACAAATAACATTGACCAGCAGGGCAGGGACCAAAATCTTATCTACATCCTTGTTTTTTTGGACAATATCATCTAGTTAATTATTTCATAGAGCCAGCCAGTTGTTAGAGGGAGGAAGTTTTATAGTCCCTATTAAAACAAAATCAATCATTTATGAAATTTGAACTCAGAATTTTTTAGTCTCAAGATATTAACCCGTAGCTATCAGACCAAAAAATTATTTACCTATCCTATCTACATTTTTTTTGGAAGAAGGTGTCATGTAATTAGATATTTCCATACGAGCCATAACAGATTAATTAGAAGGTTTATTATTAGTTGAACAGTACAAAGATTATAAATCTCTTTAATAGGGAGTCTCACCGTTGGTGAGGATTGAAATCGGGACCTCTTGATCCCAGAGCATCCCTTTCGGTGGGGATCATTTGCAATCTTATCTACACCGTACCTCAAGATTATTTTGTCCACAGCAATAATCATGGCAGACTGAGCTGATTCGCAATTAAGCCCATTTCTTCTCAAGATGTATCATACATATTTATGCAACATTTTTTCTTTCACATTGAAAATATTTAAAGGAAATATGGGTTATCAACATATGAATTTATGGAAAAATATGGAAACTTGACTACACATCTTGGCATTAATTCAATCACTAGTACCTTTACCCCTGAATGCACTAAAAAAATGGTAGAAGTCTTAATCCTAATAATGATATATTATGAATTATAAAAATTTTATTATTTTTGAGGTATGATCTGGCATGAAATTTTTGACCTTTGCTTTATTGTGACAAAGGCAATCTTCAAAGCAAGATTAAGCGAAACACGCATCTCGAAAAATGGTCTAAACCATTAGCTATAAATTTGGAAAATCTTCTTTTTCTTCATTTTTGACTTAATATTTGTAGAAATAACTTTTTTTGGGTCCCTGTCACCTGATATAGCCTGTTTTTGGTTTGTTATGGCCTTTAATTTGGTTCTTTTAATATTTTTTTTAACAACTGAATCATTTACTAAATCAGTCAGCTGATTATTAATTCTTAGTTTAGCAGTTTTGATTGATTCAATCAATTTAATTTAAAGTATTAATTAAAAATAAAATATATAAAAATACTTTAAATATTTTTAAAATGAAAAAATAGTATAATGCCATAAAATAATAAACAAATATTTTTAATGCTTAAACTTCAAGTGAAAAAAGTATAATTTTAAAATTTTTATTTTAAAAAAAATACTTTTACATTAAATCGGTTTGATCTGATTCAGTGATTTTAACCTTTTTTTTATTAAATCTTAATCAATTTTATTCGATTTTAATTGATTTTTTAATTAATTTATTTTTGACTCATAACCAAATTGGATTAATAATTAATTTTTAATTTTACATGTTGAATTCAACTCTGAAAATTCTAATTTCTTTCCTATTTTAGTATTTCTTTCTTATGAGAATAGTATTTCTTTTTGTTAGCATATCATGGTTAAAAATTTTTCTTTTCTGTATCATTTTGGAAGTCCAAATAATATAAAAAAAATAGGTATATCAATTAAAAGGTTCTTATGATATCCCCTTCAGATAATATCCTTTTTTTTTTTTGAAAGGATAATAACTACTTTTTGACTAAGTAACATTATCAGACAAGAAACAGAAATTTCCACATGGTAGAAAAATGAATCAAATTTCTGGACTTCGATTAATACCCACGTGTGGATAATTCCTAGTTATGAATAAATGTAGGCGTGATGAAGCAGTAAGTAGAGAAACTAATTAATTTCAAAGCATTGACATGGTGATGTTTTCTTTGCCTAATGAAATGCTAAGACTTCATTTCTTTTTCAAAACTATATTTAATTATTTTTTAAGAGAAATTCTTTAGAATGATTCAATCTTTCTATTTACATGTCAAATTTTCCACATAAAAAATAAATTAATTGGGTATTTCTTTTAAGTCACAACAAAGCTTTTGCCTAAATGTTTGACCAAATAAAATTACCTTTTTTCCCTCTTCTTAGATATCATACTACATAATGTTTTAAAAGGTGTTATAATATTGTCCTTTTTATAATTCAGAAAGTCAGGAGTACAAATCTTAACAATTTTATTAGAGTATGTTTAATGTAGAAATTTCTAAATTTTAACTAAATTGCACCATCTTATGTCAAGCATTTTTCCCAGAAAAATGGAGGCATATGCATTTTAAGAATATTATCTATGAATATATTAATGTAGGGGAGAAATTAAATTCCAAGCATTGACTTGATGGTATTCTCTAGGCCAAATATGAGACTTAATTTCTTTGTCATAGGAATAGTTTTCCATGAATTGTTAGTCTTTTTTTTTTTTTTTCAAGTAGAAGCAAAATTGAGGATGATTTCTGTCTTCCCTTTGACATGACAAAGTTTTTTCTCTTAAAAAAATAATTAATTTATTATTTTTTCTAAGTCTCAACAAATTTTTGCCTAAACATTTGACAAAATCAAGTTATTTCTCTCTCTCTCTTTAAATTTTTTTAAGGAAATTTAAAATCTTTGCCTTTTATCAAAAAAGCAAATATTCTAAGACTAAGAAATATTAAAAAACCAAACTTTGAATTTCAAGATATATATACACACACACACACACACACCAAAAAGATGCTCTTCACTATAAATGGATATGAAAGTTGAGTAGATTCAACTTGCTTTCACCCTAAAAATTAAAAAAATGTAGATTTTAGATTACATTATTTATTTTAATATTTTTATAAAATTTAAAATAATAAATAAATTAAGACCTATAAGTGTAGCCTGCATAAATCTAATTAATTTATAAAAAAATGAAGAATTATAAGTTTATAATTTTTACCAAAACTACTTGTATACATTAAAATGATAAATTATATGATAAGTGGTAAAATCAAGATTAGAAAATATATCCTATATTTTTTGTTATGCTATAAGCAAATCTTAATCATTAAAATTCATTTTCTTTTTGTAAAAAAAGGCAAATATTAAGAATAAATTGCACTTAGTGTAAATTATACAGTAATTAGGACTTTCGTTTTTTTTTTTAAAAAAAAAATGCTTATATGATGGAGATAACATCACTACATTACATCTGCATGCTTTTTTTTTTTTTTTATCTCTTCATTTATTTTATTGTTTTAAAATGGGAAAAAAAAAAGCAAAAAGAAAATATTTTCCTTATTTGAAAAGAACCCCAAAAAGGGAGATAAAAAGAGAAAAGAACAGATGAAAATTCTTTTGACTATCGACATATAAAAGTTCATTAAATTATTGCTCGATCCTACAATTTTTGACTCAATCAAGAGAATAAACGTTTTTGGTGTATATATATATATATATATAATTACCGATAGAATGGAATATGTGGAAACGTGAGAACAATGTGAAAAAATAACAAAGCAGAATCACCAATAATCACAATAACACAAGAAGTGGCCTTAATTAAGAATTAATTAAGAATGCCCTTTTTTTTTTTTTATTCCCTTTTCTTTATTCCTTCTTCTTCTCATCAAAATTAAATACATTCAATCATCTGCATTTCTCATATATTTTGTCTTTGTGAAATTCTTAAAAGCATTAACCTTTTTTTGACAGAGAAAATATAAAAAAAGTCATATATACATATTTATTTATTTATCTTGACAAAGCCAAAAATTTAATCAGGGGGCCAAAGTTTTTTTTTTTTTTTTTTTTTTCCATTATACATGAACCTCTCAAAAAAGATAATATCTATTCTATATATAAATTTGAAATTTCTAGGACCCCTGAGCTGAAATTGTGAAGAAATTACAAAGAAAATATCAAAGTTTTGAAAGTTAATGAGCTATCGCCATCTGTAACCCGTTTAGTTCCGTCATTATATATATATATATATATATATATATATATATATATATATATATATATATATATATATATATAATTTTGTATATGTTTTGTTTAAAAAAAATTAAAAAAAAATGAT
>CATIWR010140378.1:0-13227 GCA_949677035.1 Omphalea diandra
TTTTTTACTGCGTCGAGACTTTAATATCACTTATTTTTATATATATATATATATATATATATATATATATATATATATATATATATATATATGACAAAGATTATTTTATAATAAAAGAGATTTGTTTAAAAAAAAAAAAGAAAAGTATATGTTAATTGTATTTCACCTAAGCCCTTATTTTTCTCTCCACTATCACATTTCCTAACATTAATACAAATTAACCATCATAACCCTTATTCACAAATATTGGCTTATCTCTCTTTCACCTTTGAGTTTTTTGGGCTTCTTGTTGAAAATATATATATGAGAGATTAATTTTATCTTTGTGTTGCTTTCGGCTCTTATTGTTGTGATTTTGATCCATAGAAGGTTGGTACCTCTTCTTTCTTGTTTCTACCAAAAACTAAGTTGAAACAATTGTTTAATTATTGAGTTGAGTTATGTTGCATGAATAATGGATGAATTATTGAAAGATTATTACTTGTTATTGTTTGAGCTAGCAATGAGAAAGGAATAGCTTATGTAGCAACTAAAAAGAACTTTATAGTATATATGATGCTTGAATTACATAAGACTAGTCTGTGTGATAATGGTATATGATAGCTCGTCTGGCGGTAAAGATTAGAACTTTGTTATGCGCATGGATGAGATGATGATTTATTTATCTTTAAACACTTATTATGTTATTTGTAATATATGTATCGTTAATTGTTTATTACAAATTGGAATAAGGACATAAATACTTAAAACTAAATTATTAATGACAAATTTACCTAAAGCATTTACAATTTCCAAAAAAACTGACTTGGACGAGATTTTGACAATTATATACTCAAAATCTGGTAATAACTAAATTGAGCAAAACACAAAAAATAAATCTTCTTACCTTAACAAACTCAATAACAAAAAAAAAAAAAAAGGAATTGCATATTTGTTACCTACAAACTAAGAGATAATCTTTTTACCTTAACCAACTGGATTTATCAAATTAAGAAATAACTTTTCCAAAATGATCTTCCACTATTATCGATTCTTCTTTCCAAATATGATTTATTTTATTAAATTCATTTACGTTTCTTGATGGATGAAATCATTCTCAAGTTTATTCACGTTTTTTGATGGTTCAAAATTAATAAAATAGATATTTTTCCTCCCATAGAATTTTAGATTTGTAAAATGTGTTACAGACAGAAAAAATTATTCATGATATATGTTTCTCACACTAAAAACAAATTTAATATGATTTTGAATGATTGTTTTATTATTTAGAATAAAAAATCATGAGTTTTGAAATATTGGGGATAAAAAACGGGTAAAATGAATATGTTTAAACTCAAAAGTAGGCATAAAAGAGAAAGAAAATCGAGTTTTTAGAGGTTGAAAATGATGTTTGCGCTTAATTCTTCATACAAAAAAATTGTTTGTAGAAAAATATTTATTTTATGTTTATTTTTTTTTATTGATGCATCCATCGATAAACAAAAAGAAAGAATTTGAAGACGATGTTTGCGTTTAGTTCTTCTTACACAGTAAAATGTTTACAAATGGTTTATTACTTATTTATTTTAGTTTATTACTAAGTTATAAATGATTTATTGCTGATTTAAAATTGTTAAAAATTAAATGAAGAAAACCGTTCACAGTAAAATATTTATTTTATATTTATTTTTTGTTGATGCAACCATTGATAAACAAAAAAGAAAAAAAATTAGAGCGTAAACATCATCTTTAACCTCTAACAAACATTATTTTCTCCCTCTTTAGGACTAATTTTTCGCTCAAAAATATTTATTTGTTAACCATTTTCATCTAAAATGTATAAAAATCATCATTTTTTTATTCTATACAACAATAACAAGACAAACAACTATTAAATATTAGAAAACAAAAATAAAATCCCTATAAAATCTTTATAAATAGTTTATTACTGATTTAAAATTGTTAAAAATTAAATACAAAAAATAATTTATAGAAAAAATATTTATTTTATGTTTATTTTTTATTGATGCAACCATCGATAAACAAAAAAAAAAAGAAGAACAATTACAATGTAAACTTCATCTTCAACCTCTAACAAACATGATTTTTTCTCTCTTCATGACTGATTTTTAACTCAAAACTATTTATTTGTTAAAGATTTTTTATCTAAAATATATAAAAACTCATCATTTTTTATTTTAAATAAAAATAACAACAACAACTACTAAATTTTAGAAAACAAAAACAAGATCCTACAATCTCGTCTTTATCTTCTTCATTTTTCTACAGAGAGGATATATAAAACTTATCATTTTTTATTCTAAACAATAATAACAACAAAAACAACTATTAAATCTTAGAAAACAAAAAATAAAATTCCACAATCTCATCTTCATCTTCTTCATTTTTTGTAGAGAGAAAATGAGTGAAACAAATAAAAACAAAGAGACGAGTCTCATACAATGCATAAGCAATGTTTTGTCTAATTTGATAAAACAAAATATGAGCAGCTTTCCTAAATAAAGATTTTTCAGTAAACTAAAACATGAAGAGATAAGAATGAAAAACAAAGGAAAACAAAAGTATAAAAAAATAAAAATAAATGTACCATAATGTCTTTTTAGAATATGTGGGATATAAAAGTGTTTGACAAAAAAAACAAAGGGTGCATAGTGTCATTATCTCAAACTCGTTCCTTTGCGTTAAATTTTTTTTTAGGAACAATATATTAGAGATTGTATTCAATTTGTATTTTTAAATTGTTGTACGACTATCTAATGTAGAGGTGGGAACTATTCGATTTAAACTGAAAAATCAAACCAAATTGTGCTAATTCTAAGATTTTATTTGATAATTCAATTCAATTCGATTTATATTTTTAGAAAATTATGTTATTTTGGTTCAATTTGATTTTCAATTTTCAAAATTTTGAAAAACCGAACTAAATTTTTATATCTCAATTTTTTATTTCATTTTTAAGACGAAAATTTTATTTTTAAATAATGTTTTGACTTTTTCACACTAATTTATATCAAATAAAAGTTCTAAAAAATAATTTTATAATAAAAATTCAATAACATTTAATCTAATTAAATGAAAAAATAAAAAAATCCAATGAAATTGGGCCTTAAAATAGTCCAAATTAAAAAACTGAACTGAACCAAATCAAATTGAAACTTTTCTATTTGATTTGAATTGGTGTTAAATATTATTCGATTTGCTTCGATTTATAAAAATACAAATTTTGTTTTTTTTGTTTTATCAGTTCTTTTTTGTTTGAACTAAATGCGAACCCCTAGTCTATAGAAGTTGGACCAATTTGCAGTCCTTTTAGTATTTTCATTTCTTCTTGTACAGTGTATGTTTTATTATAGATAGTTACTATATTACAACACAATATCAATAAAGTTCTCAAAAATGAAGAAAATTTCGTAACAATAATAGAATGACGTGAAAGAATCACTTTTGCCTTTTTACGCTCCCATTCTTTTAGCATTTCATTCTTACATTATTCTATTTCCTCACTTCATTACTAATTTCCCCTCTCCTTTGCCACGATCAGCATTGCTCCGCTCCTTATGGAGATCACTTTCATGCGACTCTACCATCATGCAAACCGTGTCTGTTGCCATCACAAATATTTTTTTAATTATATTTCGTTGATGTGCTAAACTTTTTTTAAAAAATATTTGTTTGTCTCTTATAATAACGGGCAAAATAATTAAAAAAAATTTAAATGAATTTATATTTTTTTATTTTATACTTTGCTTTAAAATATTTTAATACTTTATTTTATAATATTTTAAAACATTTTATTATTATATAATATTTTAAATATATAATAATATTTTATAATAATTTTATTATGTTCTTTTTCTTTATAATATAATAATATAAAAAATATGTAATATAAAAAAAAATATGTATGCCTTGCAGCAGAGAATCTTTGCTGCAAGGCATGTCATTCAACCGTCTGTTGCAAGGAATGCATATTCTTTGTTCATCCACCAATTATATTGGCAGACGAACATTTGGCCTTTCATTGATGTGCTAAACTTTTTTTCAAAAATATTTGTTCATCTCTTATAATAGTTGGCGAAATATTTAAAAAAATTTAAATGAATTTATATTTTTTTATTTTATACTTTACTTTAAAATATTTTAATACTTTATTTTATAATATTTTATAACATTTTATTATTATATTATATTTTAAATATATAATATTTTATAATATTATATAATAATTTTATTATTTTATGTTGCAAGGCTGGAGCCTTGCAGCATGTGGGCTTCATCCACCAGTTATACTGGCGGACGAAGCCATGCAGCCTTGCAATGCGAGGCCTAAAAAATTTTTTTAAAAAAATCCTTCGTCAGTAAAAAATTGAAAAAAAAAATCGTCGATCTACAGTAACATCCGCCAGTTTAACTGGCGAATGAAAAATTTTGACTGCCCTAGTTCCCTAAATACTTTTTCATTTGCCTTATTTTTATAAATATTTTTAATTAATAATATTTCTCTAATTTTTTTTACACCAATTTGAAAATTAGTCGGCTTTTAGGATAGTTGAATGTGGAAAGTACCTAGCTTTGAGACTCAGTAAGAAGAGATTATGATTATGTACTAGGTGCCAAATTTGTTTTGCCAACATCACTTGATTAAAAGCAATATATATCCCTAAAACCTAGTTCCCCTTAGCTCTTTAGAGGATTAATTTGTCCCAAGCAATCTAGTGAACCTTCCTTTCCTCACCTTGCCAACTCCACAAAAAATTAGCTATTAATGAGTTGATCTTATTGCATGTAACAACTAGCAATAAGAAACAACTCATTGATATGTAGGGATAGCTTGTATGACTAACTTGATTAGAATATCCTTTCCTGCTCTAAACAAACTGCATTCCTTCCATCCTATTAGCTTTTTCTTAACTTTGTCCTCAACAATATTTAAAATGCTTCTCCACTCTTTGCACTCCGATTACATTAACAATATCGACTTGGAGAGCTCCTAACGCTTTTAGATTGAATGTTATTTTTGACTTGTCTAAATTAACTTTTTGACCTGATGCACGCTCAAAAACTTTTGAAATTCTAGAAATTTGTGTTGCTCTTGTCTTAGAGGCCATGCCAAATAGAATACTATTATTTGCAAAAAAATAAGTAAGAACCACTAAGAGCTCTCCGACAAATTTATATGTCATGCACTGATCTTAGGCCAAATCCTATGTCAATCAAAGATGAAAAGCCCTCCAGACATAAAATAAAGAAGATAAGGAGAAAATGGACTGCCCTATTTGAGATCTCTAGTAGGAGAAAAGGATTGATTGGGTACCCATTTGTAAGAACGGAGTAAGTGACTGTCGAAACATAGTGCATCACTAATGAAACCCAAGTAGAATGAAAACCCATTTGAAGCATATTATTCTTAAGGAAATCCCATTCCACCGTATCATAGGCCTTGCTCATATCTAATTTTAAGGCATAATGACCTTTACCATAAGTGAAAAAATTTAAAATTCAATAGGACATTGTTTGTAATGAGACGACCAAGAGTGAAGACAGACTAATTTTCATTAATACCATTAGGAAAAACAAGTCTATTAGTAATGGTCTTTGTGATCATTTTAAAGATCACATTGCAGAGACAAATAGGATGAAAATCCTTAGGAGTTCTAAGAGAGTTTACTTTCAACATTAAAGCAGTGAAAGTAGAATTAAGTTCCAAAGGGTCCGCATTATTATTAAGGCTTGGAAATGAATTGAAAATACTTTTAAAACTTATGAAGGATAATAGTTGGTAATGCCTTTTAGTTTTTCTAATGCACCTTGTACTTTCATGTGGGTGATGAATCAAGCCTTGAGACAATTTAAGGTTAAATACACTAACCCTCTGGGTTTTGCCCTATTGTACTAATTAGTCCTTTATTTTTTAAAATTATGCTAATTAATCTTTCTGTTTTGACTCTGTCACACTATAAGGGACTTTCATATGTTTTTTAGAGTTTTTTATTAGTCAAATAAAAAAAAGTCAAAACTTCAAAGATTTTATCTAAATACCAAAAATACCCTTCAAAACTCAACTTATCCAAGCACTAAATTTATCATTTCTCTTCTTCAATACCACTAAATTAAAAATGTTTACCTCAATCAATGAAGAATCCCAATCAAAAGACTTAATCAAACCTTACTTTACATTTCAATTCATAGAATCAATAACCCAATAAGCAAATAATCTTAACGTTCTTTCTCCTCTCTCCCTGTTGCTATCTGATTCAAATTCTCCATCTGCATCCCCCCACCCCAAAAACCATTTGATTCAAATTCTCCACCATGTATCACTTTTAAGCACAATGTCTTACAATTCACACCTATGCCATCATCAACGAATCTATCGGTGAAGGTGCACCATTTAGTTATCAATGAGGATATCGATGAAGGTGCACCTTTGTGTGGCGGCCTAATCAAGTCGAATTATTAGCATGCTTCTCGGCTCTGTGCTACCCAACGACACTGTAAGTTTAGGTTTTAGGGTTTCTAGGTTTATGGGTTTTAGGTTTTATTTCTAGGTTTTGAGTTTTGTTAGGTTTTGTGAATTGATTATAAAAGGATTTGTTGGATTTCAATTGTGTTTATGAGCTTGGGTTTCAATTGTAGAAGGATGGGTATTAAATGGGTTCATTTTAGATTTGGCGAATTCAAATGCTTTGATTTGAGAGTAGATGGGTATCAAATAGGTATAGGATGCATAGGGATGTTGTTGAAGAACTAGTGTTAGATCAGTAATTTGTAATTCTGGGTTTGATAATACATGGTTCCAATTGATGTGATTTCATTTGTGTCGTTTGTGATTTCGTTTAGTAAATTTTAGATTTTTTGGATTTTGATTTTGGGTTGTTCTAGGAATGATGAATTTGATATGTTGGGTGTTTGGTATTGATTTTTCGATCGATTGTTGTATTTTGTGTTTGATTTAGTCTAAAATGACTGTGTTTGATTTTATGGATATGATGTTTGTGTTTGGTTTGAACAATTTGGTGTTTTCATTTGAATTGAAATTTTGATTTAGAGTGAATGACATTATAGTTATTTTAGACTAATGTAACAGAAAATTTGACAGAATGATGAAAAAGTTAACATAATCAAACAATAAGGATGTTTTAGCATAATTTTAAAAATGAGGGACCAAAAAGTATAGTAGGACAAAACTCGGGGGTCAGGTAACCCAACAATTATTGGTAAATTTTATCATTATTCATTTTGATAACATTTTGATTTACAATGCTAAGCTTGATGATTTAACATTTGCAAAAAATATTATGTGTTCTCTACATGGAACTTTTGTATATTGTTATTAAAAAATATGTGATTATGGTGTTTAAGGTGTTGTTTCTTGGCTATGTCATTTCTAGAGAGGGGGGGGGGGGGCTGGCGGCTATTGGTTGATGATTCTAAAATTGTGGCATTCAAAGAATGTCCACAACCTATAATCATTACTAAAATTCATGGTTTTTACAAATTTGCATTCTTCTATAGATATTTCTTTTATCACTTTAGTAATGTTATGGCACGTACCATTAATTTTAAGAATGGGAGAAATTTCAATGGACAAATAGGATAAAAATAACATTTTAGCTTATCAAGACATGCCTAACCATTGCCAATGTTGATCCTAACAAATTTTACTCAACCATTTGAGTTTTGTTGTAACGCTTTGAAGGTTAGAATTAAAGCAGTATTGAGTCAACATGGCAGACTACTGACATATGTGAATGCCTCAATTTTACTTGAATGAATAGAATCTTGCTTGTGACTCCTAAAACTTTTTATCGATCATCAAAAGATTGAGAGGATGCGAGGCCATATTTTGGTACAACCCCTAGTGGTGGTACACAGAGGGATCAACATAGGATCCAAAGATAGGTTTCTTGGTTGGTAGAGCCTATATGATGAATCAAGTGGTCAACAAGAAACTTTAGGGATAATACTTTGGCAAGGCCCTTAATACTTGATTGAAACTTAAAATTTCAAGCGATGATGAATTTTAGTCTAAATAGGTCTACTAGGGGCTACGTGGGTGGCTGAATTAGAAGAGATCATGCGAGAGCACGGAGGGGAGGTTCTGCTCTATCACTACTGCCTAAGCTGTGGAGTGTTTACCACGATCTCCTCTTTTCTTGGCACAAGGGCATGCGGAAATGCATTTTGGAGGTTGACAGCCTTAATGTGGTTGGTTTGATTCTTGGGCATTCAGAATTTACAACTCTTGAATTTGATGGTGTCATTACAATATGATGCTGTTGTATATAATTTTAAAATAAATATGTAATTTATTAAATAAATGCAGTAATTAGTATTTTTGGCCTCGTTACCAAAAACCACTTCCTCAACCTAGAAATTAGGATTAGAACAATTAAAGGCATGATCTGCTATAGCATGAGCTAACAAATTCGAGAAATCCATGAAACGGAGATGAAGGAAAATGAGTTCACAAGCTGTCTGATATCTGCGACTATATTAACCCAGATATAATAAGGGTAAATCGGGAGCAAATATTGCATCCATAACTGTCTTACAATAGGATTCTACGTGAATGCATGAGAAGCCCATATCCAAGCAAGAATACAAGTGCTTGGGCTTCAGATATTTCAACGTCAATTATATTTTGTATAAAAGAGCAAGCAGAACCCATGACCTCATCCCTTGAATTCCTCATCAGGTCCGTGATATCATTTGCGGTAGTCATGAAGCACCGATTCTGCCATGTTAATAACGCCCAAAAGCGAACCTTGATCTTTGTTAAAGACCAATTGATTTCGTGTAAGCCAAAGAGCCTAATGTGAAATACAAGTCTCGCGATGTACCCTGCAACGAATTCACCGTCCCAATAACCCACTCAGCGCCATGACATCGAGTCTAAGTTGAGCCCATGAGCAATTCTGGATCACATGATCAACAAATTCAAGAGAAAAACCACGTCTTGTGCATACAAGGGACACTGAAATCTAAATTTAAAAGACTAGCTCATTATACCAAAAATAAGATTGTCACATGAACTAAAAGCTTTCAAAGAAGCTATTCTCTTCACTTAAACTTTTTCTATTTTCTAACCTATGTTTACAAGTTACAACACCAAAAAATTTAAAAAATAAAAACAAATTATCGAATTTGAATTTGCTCACTGTTCAAGTCTAGATTTTATTTTATTTTTCGTCTTCTTCTTATCCTTCTTTCTTTTATAATCTTTTTTCCTTTTATTTCAATGTCTAAATTTATGTTATAATTCCTTCATTTTTTATTGGGTTTAGGAAATTTAATTTTATTACTTAAAAAGAGGAAAAAAATTTTAATTTTATTTGATTGTTAAATGAATTTCACATCTCTCTTTTTTCAATAATATAGGAATTTGTTTTAAAATGATAAAAATTTGAGGATATTTTTTTATTCGCCAAACATTAGTGATTTATACTTTAAAGTTCAAATATAATCAGGCTACTACTCTTTTTTTTTTTTTTTTTTAGTTACTATTAACTTAATTATTTCAATAGAATTTTATACTTAAATTGTAAAATAGGAACTATAATTTTCTGCTAAGGAAAAGTAATTAAGCATAATTTTTAACAAATATTTTGAAACTTTCCCATTTTGTCAAACATTTTTCTTTAAAATTTCCCCCTTTTGACAAAAAGCCGAAGAAATATCCCATTATTATTTATGGTCAGAAATATGCCATAATTTCTTGGAAGAAATAAATGAAAAAAAAAAAGAGCAGAACTGGAACCCACAGTCAACTCCACGAGCTCCCCGTAATTGACTTGTGCTTTAAACAATTCAGTCTTCCCCACCGACCCAAATTAAAATACGCAAACAAAACAATAATAAATAAACTAATAGTATCCACTTTACTAGAGGATTGACTTAATTTTGGTTGACTTGGAATAGCCATCCGCTAGAAAACCCAAGATCCATTGATGAAGAGCAAGAAACAGTTCAGATGGATAACCACCAATCCATCATAATGAAAGAAAAGCTAGAATTTTTAGGCATAATCAAAGAAGCCCTGAAGCTAGTTATTAGTAATCCTATAGTCATCACACTCACCTTCCTCACTTCCCTCCCATTGTTCTGCTTCTTGTTTTCTCTTGAAATCTTATTCCAGCATACTTTCCTTGAAATACACAAGCTTCTAACTCAGGAACCCTATTCTGATGGAATCATCTTCTATGAAATTCATAGCCCATGGTATCACATCATAGATGTTATCAATATATCGATCCACCATGTCTCATTACAACTTTTCCTATCAGGTTTGCTGTTCTTGGGGATTGGCCATCTTTTAGACCTCTGCAACACTATCACTACAGTTCACACTGCATCAGTGATCTACACAGGACAAGATACAGTAAGTGTGAAGGAAATGTTAAACAGACCTTTCAGGAAGGTAGTTCTTAAAGGACCTTTGGCTACTTCAATCTATGTTCTTGTCTTGTCTTCACTTACCATTATGGGATTTGTATCCTTGTCATCACAATTATTTTTTGCAAGAAGCATATTGGAGGCCTTCTTCGGGTTGGCCTTTCTGGCTTTGCTAATAAAATATATGGAGTGGAGTGCTATATGGAACATGGGTATCGTGATGTCAATCTTGGAAGACAAGCATGGGGATATAGCACTTGGGGTCTCAGCTTACATCAGCAGAGGCAGGAGGAAGGTTGGATTTCTGTTAATGCTTGTGTTCTTTGTTTGGAAGCTTGGTTTGAGATTAATGTGTTTCTGTGGGATGTGGGCTCAGAGGAGAATTTTGTTTATTGTCACAATAGGAGGAATAGGTCTAATATGCTTGGGGAATGTGGTAAAATGGGTGGTTTTCACAGTCTACTTCTATGATTGTAAGAAGCGGTTTCTTGAGAAGAAAGTTGATGTGGAGCAAGGAAGAGCAGTTGAAATCCTTAAAATGTAAAATGTATAATTTTGCTTTGGATTAGTGATTACTATTTTCTGGTGTTTCTCTTGGATAAAGGCAGTAGCTGCTGGAAATGCTTGTTCTCTGTATGACCCAAATTTTAGTAAGTTTTTCGATATATGATTTCTAATGCTAGTTGTAGTTGGTAGATTTTTTCATATTTCTTGCAGGATCCAAGGCCTGGCGTAGAAAGAAAAAACTTCTTGTCTTTATTGCATCAGTCACAATACTTAAGAATCCTGTTGGAGTTTAGATGCATTGTTATAAGGAATTCCGACATTGACAAACTGATCATTAGACTAGTGATTAATCACCAGAATCGGGGTATGTAGTATCCTGAACCCAGCTCCCCCATGTAGAAGAAAAATAACACCACCTATAATGATTCCTCTTTAAATACTGTGGAAGATTAAACTAGAATGCTGTGGCTGTCTCATAGTGACTCTTCTTTAAATACTGCTTAAAAGAAGCGGATGTGCCTGCATTTTCCTGTAAAACAAGCATACAACCAACAAAACAATTCTCTATTTTCAAATAACTAGCCAGGATCAAATCTATATCAACGATCCATTATCCAATGTGCCATTGGCTATCGTGTGGTCCTGAAGAACATTATCTGTATAATCCTCCAAAAGCATGGCCTTGTAGGCTTTTCACATGAATTAAATGTAGACTTTTCAAATGAATCAAAGGTAAACTTTTCAAATGATTCAGATGTAGACTTTTCAAATTAATCAAATGTAGTCTTTTCAAATGAATCAACTAAAGCAGGGCTTTTTATTAAAAAAGGAAAACTATAAACAAAATATTTAGTGAAATATGAGAGTATCATAAATATTTATGAAAATGATGTGTTTTATACAATAAAAAAAATAGATAATCATCAAAAGTAAAAAAAAAAAAAAAAAAGATATATCTTCTAATTAAATTAGCCAACGTTCTCTTTGTGATAGACGTCTCTTTATATAATTAGCAAAGATATTAAGTGAATTATATAATTTTTTAAATTAAATTCGCTAATTTAACTATAAGGATAACTAACTTTTTTACCTTAACTTAATTTTCATTTTTTTAATGACATATAAAACACTATTTTAATAAATATTTATCAAATTCCACTATTTCACTAATTTTTTTTGTTTAATTTTCCCTTTCGGGAAAAAGTCCGTAAGGCAATGTTCTGTATTATAATCTTCGCATGCACCTCCTGTAAGTCACCCAAGTCAACTCTCAAACCTATGACCACAGCTACCACTAAGAAAATTTCATCGCACTTAAACCGAACATGAGTTCTAAAATTCCACAGGGCACCGAATGGAATCCTCCCAAATTATGATGGAAGGGAAACTAGGGTTCTTTGGCCTCCTCAAAGAATCTCTAAGCATCCTTTTTAAGAATCCCAATTTCATCATCTTCACCTTCCTCATCTCTGTCCCTTTGTTTTGTTCTCTGAGTATGTACGAAATTATCTTTCAGCAAACCCTGATTGAAACAAGAAAGATTGTGCAAGAAATCATTAGTTCTTCTGGCGATCCTTACGATAGCTTCAACAGTGATTATGCAGCACTGATGAACTTGGAAAGATGGGTAGGGAAAGTCTCTGGGAAGTTTTTTCTACTGGGTCTCTTATATCTGGTGATCATATATTTCTTAGACCTCATCAACACAATTGCTTTGGTCGACATGGCATCAATCATGTATAAAGGAGAGAAGCCCATGAATCTTAAGGGTATGATCAGTAGGGCCATCAATGAAACGAGACTTAAAGGGCCTCTGATCACATCTTTTTATGTTCTCCTATTAGCTTCTCTTGGGTCATTCGGACTACTCTGCTTGGCACCCTACATATACATTATTTGCTACGCTTCAACTATTTTCTTGGCAATACCCTTTTTGGTGCTCTATATAGCTTTATTAACAAAGTATATAGAGTGGAACGCTATCTGGAACATGGGAGTTGTGATTTCAGTTTTAGAAGAGAAACAAGGTGATGTTGCAATAGTCATCTCAGCATATCTAAGCAGAGGTAGCAGACTATGTGGGTTTTTACTAATGTTGGTATTCTTTGTCTGGAAGCTTGCCGTAAGACTGTCATCCCTCTATGCAGGATGGGTAACGGGAGGAGGTGGAGTTATGAGCACTACATTAATAGTGCATATTGGCCTTTTATGCTTGGCAAATGTGTTAAAGTGGGTAATCTTTGTGGTTTACTTCTATGTTTGTAAGAAGAACCGTTCAAAAGAAAAGATGGGTATGGAGGAAGGTAGAGCAGCTGAGCAACCGCT
>CATIWR010140392.1:0-23651 GCA_949677035.1 Omphalea diandra
CAAGAATGTAAGACCTACTCAGACTGAGATGACATTGCAACAGGGCAGAACTTAAAAATTCACCACATTTTATGTGTATTTGATATTAACCTGAAATTTGAATATATTGTCTCATTATATGTCTAGTTTGTTTGAAAAAAAAGAATCAAGCCATTTGGATAAGTATATCAGGAGTTATTATTGTGACCGTGTAGCAAGCTCAGGCTGACATATAAGGAAAATATGTATAAACACTAGGTACACTTGCATGAATCATGCCATAACTACATGCCAAGCATTCATAATCATTTTGACATACTTGTAACCATGTATGTATCAAATTTTAGGATCTCAATACTTTGAAGAAGCCCTACCATAAAGGTTGGTCACATCAGGTGAGTAGAAACAATAATTGGATTCAATGTGTGTGAGTAGAAACCATAATTGGATTCAATGGGTGTATGTTATAATTTTCTGTTATGATTATGTTCTACTACATGTATTTATTAGTGAATTGTTGCATTTTTCATTAAAATATAATTCAAGTGAGAATTAAATGCTCTTAATGATTACTTGGCATATCATTTGTGAATAAACACTTGCATATGGAACTAAAAGGGGCGTTGTGACCGACTTGTCAAACACTTGCAAATTACAGGAAGATGGACCAATAGGTCCCAAATCATATGTTACATGAATCACATGAATAACCCGGGAGCAATGTTTGCCTTGCTCGGTCACAACAAAAACAAAGCTATTGCATTTGCACTTGCATATTTAATTGTTATACTTGCAATGTATCTTGATGATATTTGATTATAGATTATGCCATGATAATTTGATTATTGTTTTTATTCACTGAGTCGCGACTCACCAAATCGCAATTATTTTTCATATACTGAAGCATAGACTTTGGACACTTTGGTACATAAAGTTTTGCATAGAGACACATGGAACACAGGTCGTTGGTTGAATTCCAACTCTCTTCTTGTGTCATGTACATACATTTGATAAGAACTAGTTAACACATGTGCACATTAAATACATATGGGATTATATATGTATGATGAATAAATCTTAATGTGTATGCATTTTCGAACGTGAAATGCCATGATTTGCAACTGAAGATGATAGTTATAGTTGGTGGTATCAGAGGGTTCAAGCACACGCGGGGCAGACGTGTAAATCCCGGTGTGTATGACATTGCGGGCCCAATGGGCAAATCCTGAATGTTGAGTGCTCTGATAGGTACCAGCTGTAGCCACGTTGTGACGTTACAATTTGAGGTATCAAAGCTAATTTACAAATGAGAACAATGGATGGCACAGTTATTGGTTTGACAAATGAATTTAGATGTTATAGTTTTGGTATCAGAGAGGGCTCAAGCATACGTGGGGCAGACATGCAAATCTAGGTGTGTATGACATCGTAGGGCCAACGGGCGAATCACGGATGTTGAGTGCTCTGATAGGTACCGATTACAGCATTACAGATTGTGGTAGCAAAAAAAAAATGCTAACATTCAGTGGTATCAATGGTTGTTACATATAATCTCCACGTTTACCTTTCTTTCTAGTAAAATCTCCCATAAACTCAATAGGCCCTCTTTTTACTCGTTGTTCTATCATTTCTTTTTCTAATCTTTCCACCTCGACTTCAATAGATATAAGATTGGTATAATTTTTAGGATCTGTAGCTATGTTCTTACTTTTGATCTCATATCTCAGTCAATCTTCAAACTTTTGACATTTGTCTTTGTCAGTGTCCACCATGAAGGATGCATAATGAGATAATTGATTAAATTTTACCTCGTACTTGGTTGTAGTAATCTTCCCATGCTTTAGGTTTAGAAAATCCCTCCTTTTATCATCTTTGTACACTTTTGACTTGTAATTCTTATTGAACTCATAAAGAAAATAATCCCTTGCAAGCATTGGAGGCTCGACATTACTCCTTGTAATGCTTTCCCACCAATCATATGCATCCCCCTATAATAGAGACACTATATAATCAAACTTTTCTTTTGGTGTACATTTCATCAAATTCAAAACTCTATGTGCTCTTTTTAGCCATGTGTCTACCACTGATGGATCTGTGGTACCTCTGAAGTCAATCGCACCCTATTTTCTTAATTTGTCATACCTTATTTCCCTTTGAATTTATAGACCCTACACTATTGGTTCACTAATTCTATGTTGTGGTTACCCATAAGATATGTGTTATGCATGAGAATGTGTAAGAGATATAACTCTATTAGCAGGTTGATCTCTTAATGGTTAGCATGTTACTTATACAGAATGCAAATCGACTGACTCCTTTCTCATTGGTAAGCCATGGGTACTACCATGACTGCCCTATCCTAATGCCCTAAAGACATATAAGACTATATCATATGATAATGCATAATAGTGCAAAACTCATGTCATGTTCATACGTATGTCCCTATGGAACCTATCCCTGCTTTGACACCAAAAACCATAATGACCATTTTCATTTACAAAATAATGACATTCATGTCCAAAATACATACGCATAAAGGTTTCTTCATCATGCGTACAACATGTATTTAATGTACATATATGTTAACTAATGTTCAAGGTTCATGACCATAATCTGGTTCCTATCTAGATATATATGCATGACACAAGGAGATAGAGAGTAGGAATTCAATCGACGACCTATGTTCCATATTTCTCTATGCAAAACTCCATGCACCAAAGTATCCAAACTCTATGCTTCAGTATCTAAAAAGTATAATTGTGATTTGGTGAGTTGTGACTCAATGTATAAAAATAATAATCAGATTCTTATGGCACAATAGATAATCAAATATCATCAAGATGCATTATAAGTATAACAATTGACTATGCAATTGGAAATGCAATAGATTGATTTTTATCATGACCTTGCAAGGCAAATGTAACATTTTTATCCTCATTCATTAGCATTCTTACATGAACATATTCATTGCATACATGATTTATAATCCCACATGAACATAAGCATAGGATAAATGGTCATTTAGATATGTGAATTGGATAAGCAAGACGATGACACATGCACCATTGCACTTAGGACAATTGAACATATATGTAATGTTTGTATAGTTGCATGACAAATTATCTTATGTTGTGTGCATGTCATACCATCATAAATAATAGTGTTTTAGAGCTTTTTTAAAAGTATAAGGAGCGTATGATAATTAGTAGATGGATGAAGGTGATAAAAGAGTGAAGAAGAGGGAATAAAAGAGAAAAGTGAACTTCCAACCAATGAAATTGATACCTCATGATTTTGTCTTATTAGAATAGGTTTACAAATTGAATTTTTTAGCCTTTAGGAGCAGAATATAAAGGATAAACATAAGGGGCAGTAGAAGAAAGAGAGAGCTAAGAGAGAAATAAAGAAAGGAAACGGAAGAAGAATTAAAAAAAAAGAAGAAGAAGAGGGAGAGGGAGAAAAGTGAGCTGCCTAGGAAGGAATCCTAAGTTTTGATTGTTTTAGAAAGATAGGTAAGTTAATTTATCTTCTTCCCACATGAAATTACTCCCTCATGACTTGTTAATCATGCATGATTAGTAAGAATTATGGAGTACTTGAGGTAGAGGTCATGTATAGAAGTTGAAATTCAAGAGAAATGAGAGTTGATTGTGTTGATATTGTTGTCAAAGCATAATTTTGTAACCATTAGAAGAGGAATTAGAGAAAGTTTAAAATATTAAACTTGTAGTTTTGGGCCTCATCTAAATGCATGTAAAACATTTTTTATTAATTTGGCGTGTGTGAGGAGATATGATTCCTTCATTAGACTAGTTCATAACCAACCGAAATCACCTCAGTCTTTCTGTTTTAACATATTTTGATGACTTTATGTGCTGATTTAGACAAAGTTAAAAATAAGAAATTTGTAGGGTTATATCCTCTATAAATACATGTGATGTAGTTTTGCTCGATTTGTTATGTGGAAATAAATATGGCTCATTGATTATGACTGATCATGAACCTGATGAAACCTAATATATCTTTTAATTCTATTTTCCAAGAATTTGATGGCCATAAAATCAGAATTTGGTGATGTGTTAAACTTTAAAGTTGTATATTTATGTCTGATCTAAATTCTTGTAAAATTTTTTTGCCAAATTTACCACGGTTGTTGAGATATTTCCCTTTCATTATGATTGATTGTCAACATGATGAAAACCTACTCACCCTAAGATTTATCATTTATTTTGGTGACTTTATAGACAAAATTAGGCAATGAGTAGCACATGAAAATTGTTCCTTTATTTCTTTTTTAACTTCTAGTAGATCATTTTTGCAATTAGATTTGTAAAATTTGAGATATATCCAATACTATAATACCTACTCAGATTGAGATGACATTGAAATAGGGTAAAATTCAAAAATTCACCACATTTTCTATATGTTTTATATTAACCTAAATTTTGAATATGTTATATTATTATGTGTCTATTTTATTTGAAAAAAAATAATCAAGTCATTTTGATATGTATATCTAGAGTCATTATTGTGAGAATGTAGCAAGGTCAAGCTGTCATATAAGGAAACTATGCATAAACACTAGGTCCACTTGCATGGATCATGCCATAGTTGCATATCAAGCATTCATAATCGTTTTGACATACTTATAACCATGTATGTATCAAATGTTAGGATGTCAACACTTTGAGGAAGCCCTAGAGAGAGAACCAAACCTACCATAAATGTTGATCACATCAAAAGGTAAGTAAAAACCATAATTATATTCTATTATGTATGTGTGATAATTTTATGATATGATTATGTTCTACTGCATGTATATTTGATTGCATTGTTACATTTTACATGTTAATACAAGTCAAGTGATAATTATATGCTCTTAATGATTACTTGGTATACCATTAAATGAACACTTGCATATGGTACTAAAAGGATGTTATGACTGGCTTGTCGAACACTTGCAATTCACTTGGAAAAAGGGAATAATATGTCTTATCGACACATTTTATTAATCAAATGATTCACTTGTTATATGTTGGCCAACAAAATCAAATGTCTCTTGAATCACATGAATTCTCGAGAAAAGTGTATGCCTTGCAAGGTCACGATAAAAATTAATCTATTGCATTTGCAATTACATAATCAATTGTTATACTTGTAATGTATCTTGATGAAATTTGATTATTGGTGATGCCATAAGAATCTGATTATTACTTTTGTTTATTGAGTCACGACTCACCAAATCGCAATTATGTTTTTTAGATACTGAAGCATAGGGTTTGGATACTTTGGTACATATAGTTTTGCATATAGACACATAGACCACAAGTCATCGATTGAATTCTAACTCTCTCTCTCCTTATGTCATGTGGATGTATCTATATAGGAATCAACTTATGTTCACTAGCCTTAAATATTAGTTAACATATATATACATTAAATACATGTTGGATTGTGTATGTATGGTGAAAAAACTTTATGCATATGTATTTTTAGACACAAATGCCATCATTTGTAAATAAAAATGGTCATTGCAGTTTTGGCTTCAAAGCAGGAATAGGTTCCATAGGGACATACATATGAATATGACATGACTTTTGCACTATTATGCATTATCATATGGCAGTCTTATATGTCTATAGGGCATTAGCAAAGGGAAGTCATGGTAGTACCTATGGCTCAATAAGGAGAAAGGAGTCAGACCATTTGTATTCCATAAAAGCATCATGCCAACCATTAATAGATCAACTTGTTGATAGAGTTAGATCTCCTATATATTCTCATATACAACACATATCTTATGGCAACCACAATATAAAATTGGTGAACCAATAATGTAGGGTCCCAAAATTTAAAAAGAAAGAAGATATGATAAATTAAGAAAACATGGTACATTTGACTTCAGTGGCACCACAAATCCATCAATGGCACAAACATGGCTAAAAAGAACACAAAGAGTTTTGAATTTGATGTAATGCACACTAGAAGAAAAGTTTGATTCTGAAGTGTTATTATTACAGGGGAATGCATACGATTGGTGGGAAACCATTCTAGAGAGTGATGTCTAGCCTCTAGTGCTTATATGAGATGATTTTCTTCATGAGTTCAACAACAATTACATGCCAGAAGTGTACAAGGATGATATAAGAAGGGAGTTTCTAAACCTAAAACAAGGGGAGATGACTATAACTGAGTATGAGGTAACTTTATCAATTATCTAAATATACATCCCTCATGGTGGCACTGACAAATAAAAATGTTAAAAGTTTGAAGAGGGATTGAGAAATGAGATCAGAAAGCTCACAACTGTAGATCTTAAAAGTTATAGAAAACTAAAAACTGCTACAATCAGGGTGGAAAGATTAGAAAAAGAAATGATAGAGCAATGAGTAAAAGAGGACCTATTAAGTTTGTGAGATATTTTAACAGAAAGAAAGGTAAATGTGGAGATTACATGCCATCATCGTCTAGTGCTAGGGATGGTTACTCTAGCTATAGAGACAAAGGATTATGAGTTTCATCATATGCAGGTAGAGGTTAAAGCCAAGTTATGCAACAACGACCCTTATTTGTACATTGTGGTAGACAACATATAGGTAAACGTAGAAAATTAACTGGCAGGTGCTACTTTTATAGATCTTTTGGTCATATGCTTATAATTTGTCTTAAAAGATCTAGAATGTCATATAAAGGCTAAGGTAGAGGCGGAGCTACATCAGAGTCCACAATTGAAGTTTCAAAAGAAAGTTGAGTTGGAGTATTATTTGGCATGGCAGAGGCAGAAGTAGAACAACTACAATTGGCCAAGGTTTAAGCTGACTAGAAGGTCAAAGTTATAGACCCTCAACACAGGCCATAGTATTTGCCATGACTAGGCGAGAAGCTATTGCTGCTTTTGAAGTAATCACTGGTAAACTTTTCCTCCATGATTTAGAAGTTGATGCATTAATTGATAATGGTTCCACATATTCATTCATTTTATTAAACATGGCATCATAATTGTGTAGTAAGCATCAACCTTTAGGTTTTAATCTATGTTAGTACTCCTATGAGAGATGTGATGATTATGGATAAAGTATGTCATGATTGTGTGATTCACATTGATGATGTTGAATTAGATGTTGATCTAGTACTGTTGCCACTCAGTGAATTTGATGTGATACATGGTATGGATTGGTTATCAAAATATCATCCAATAGTGAATTGTTTTGCTAAGGAAGTTGTTCTAGAATCTCTAAATCATACAAGGGTTTTGTTTTAAGGGGAAAGGCAAATTGTACCTTTTATTTTTGCTATCAAGGCTTTTTATATGATTAAAAGTGGTTGTGAGGCTTATTTGACACATGTGGTAGACAAATGACTCACAAATGAATTACTTAAGAATATTTTCATGGTAAATGAGTTTTCAAATATGTTCCTAGCTGACTTACCTGGTTTGCCCCTTGATAGGGAGATGAATTCACAATTGAGTTAGTCCCAGGAACTGTACCAATATCCATTCCACCTTATAAGATGGCTCCAACAGAGTTGAGAGAATTAAAGACCCAATTATATGAACTACTTGAAAAAGGGATTTATCAGAACTAGTATGTCATATTGGGGTGCTCCAGTATTTTTTATTAAAAAGAAAGATGGGACAATGAGGTTGTGTATTAATTATGAGCAATTAAATTGGGTTACTATGAATAACAAGTATCCTTTACTAAGGATAAATGATTTGTTTGACTAGTTATAAAGAGCATGGGTATTTTTTAAAATTGACCTAAAAGTAGGATATTATCAGCTTAAAATTTCAAACCCAAACATACCAAACATAACTTTTCGAATCAGATATGGGCATTATGAATCTTTGATGATGCTTTTTGGTTTGACTAACACACTAGCTGCGTTTATGACTCTTATGAACAAAGTGTTCCAATCTTACTTGGATAAATTTGTAATTATGTTCATTGGTGACATACTGGTGTATTCAAGGACCAAAGAGGAGCATGAACAACATTTAAGAATTGTTTGCAAAATTTGAGAGAAAAATAGTTATTTGCTAAATTAAGCAAGTATGAGTTTTGGATTGGCCATGTGGCATTTTTATGACATATAGTTTTTAAAAAGGGCATAGTCATGGATCCAAACAAAATTGAAGCAATAATTAAATGGGAAACTTCAAAGAATGCTATACAAGTCTGAAGTTTCTTAGGACTAGTTGGGTATTATCATTGATTTGTTAAGGGGTTTTCACTTGTAGTTGATCATTTGATTGAGTTACTTTGAAAAAATGTAGTATTTCAGTGGTCTAAAGCATGTCAATAGAGTTTTAATGAATTAAAAGATATATTGACATATGCTCTAGTGTTAGCCATTCCTATTAGTAATGGAGGATTTGGAGTATATAATGATGCCTCTCATCAGGTTTTGGGATGTGTTTTAATGTAGAATGGAAAGGTAATTGCATATGCATATAGACATCTGAAGCTTTATGAATTATCTTACCTAGTACATAACCTAGAACTTACTGTTGTTGTATTTGCTTTGAAAATATGATGATATTACTTGTATGGAGGAACTTTTCAAATATTTATAGATCACAAGAGCTTGAAGTATTTGATGAGCCAAAAAGAATTAAACATGAGGCAAAGGCAGTGGCTAAAACTGCTAAAAGATTATGATTGCACCATTGAATATCACCTAAGGAAGGTAAATGTGGTTGTTGATGCTTTAAGCAAGAAATCAAGAAGTGGTATTGATCATTTATAGGTATTTCCATTGTCTTATTTAGTTCAATTACGAGCTATGAATATGGAACTAAACATACAAAGGAATGGGGTATTAATTGCAACTTTTCAAGTGAGACCAATGTTGCATGATTGAATTAAAGAAGCACAAGGCATGGATCTAAAGTTACATAGAATGATTAAATTGGTAAAACATGGGAGACTTGGTTATTTTGATATTCGAAATGATGTCTTAATATTAGGTTCTCGTATTTGTGCCTAATGTTGATAACATGCAAAGGGAAATCCTAAAAGAAGCACATAGTGCTCCATATGCCATGCATCCAAAAATGATGAAAATGTATAATACCTTATGATCTCATTTTTAGTGGCCTAAAATGAATAAAGATGTAGCAACCTATGTTTCAACATGTTTAACTTATCAATATACCAAAATAAAATATCAAGCACCAGTTGGAAAATTGAAATCATTGTTGCTTTCAGTATGAAAATAGCAAAGAATTACCATGGACTTTGTATATGGGTTACCAAAAACATTGAAGAAGAGTGATGCTATATGGGTGATCATTGATAGACTAGCTAAATCAGCTCACTTTTTGCCTATTTGATTGAGTAGTTCACTTAAGCACTTAGCCAAGAAATATATGGATGAAATTGTTAGATTACCTAATGTTCTAGTGTGCATTATATCATATAGAGATATATGACTTGCATCTCAATTTTCAGCAAAATTTATAATAGGCTTTAGTTACCAAGTTGAGTTTTAGTACTACTTTTCATTATCAGATAGATGGGCAATCAAGAAAAGACAATTCAAACACTTGAAGACATGTTTTGAGCTTGTGTGATTGAGTTTAAAGATGCATGGGATGATTATATTGCCTTGGTTGAATTTGCTTATAGTTATCATTATCATAGCAGTATACAGATGGCACCATATGAAGCATTATATGGAAGAAAATGTCAAAGTCTTATCTATTGGGATGAAGAAGGGATGTGTGTTTAAGAAGGGCAAGAACTGGTATAATATGCTATAAACTAGGTAAAGCTAATTAATAGCAAACTTAAAGCAGCATAAGACAGGCAAAAAAAGCTTTATAGACCAACACAGAAGTGAAATGGAATATGGGGTGGGGGACAAAGTGTTCCTTTGAGTTTCAATATGGAAAGGAATAATTCGATTTAGCAAGAAAGGGAAATAGAGTCCTTGATACTCAATACCATTTGAGATCCTATAAAAAATCAGTCCATTAGCTTACATGCTAGCATTGCCACTAGAGATGACTCAAATTCATTATGTGTTCCATATCAGTATGCTAAAAAAGTATCGATCTAGTCCTACATATGTACTTAGGTATCCAATAATAACAATTGTAGATGATGTAAGTTACAATGGACAAATAGTGAAAATCATTGGTTATAAGATAAAACAGTTACAAAATTGAGAAATCCCATTGGTTAAGGTGTTATAGAGAAAACACTCATAAGAAAAGGCTACATGGGAAACTGAAGAGAACATTAAAGGATAATATCCACAAGCATTAAATTTTGAGGATGAAATTCATCATAAGAAAGGAAGAAATGTAATGCCCCTATCTACATTTGTTGGCATTCTTACATGAACATATTAATTGCGTAAATGATTTGCAATCTGACATGAACATAAGCATTGGATAAATGATTATTTAGATATGTAAATTATGTAAGCAAAACGATGACACTTATACCATTGCATTTGGGACACTTGAACGTATATGTAATATTTGTTATTTAAAAGGATAAGGAGCATATGGGGATTAGGAGGTGGATGGAGGTGCGAATGAGTGAAGAAAAGGGACTAAAAAAGGAAAAGTGAACTTCCAACCAATGGAAATGAGACACCATGATTTAGTCTTATTATAATAGGTTTATAAATTGAATTTTTCATCCTTTGGGAGCATAATATAGAGAATAAACATGAGAGGCAGTAGAAGAAATAAAGAGCTAAGCAAGAAAAACAAAAAGGAAGAAGAAGAACAATGAGAATAATGAGCTGCCTAGGAAGGAATCCTAAGCTTTTATGGTTCTGGGAAAATAGGAAAGTTAATTTTATCTTCTTCCCATATGAAATTATTCCCTGATGACTTGTTAATCATGCATGGTTAGTAAGAATTATGGAGTATTTGAGATAGAGTTCATGTATGAAAGTTGCAATTCAAGAGAAACAATAGCTGATTGTGTTTTTTTTTTTTTGTTAAAGCTTAATTTGTACCAATTATTTCATAACCCTAAAAGAGGAATTAGATGAAAATTGTATCTTTATGCCCCATATAAATACATGCAAAATATATTTTCTTAATTTGGTATGTGTGAGGAGATATGGCTCCTTCATTGGCGCTGGTTCACAACCAACTAAAATCACCTTAGTCTTTATATTTTCAAATATTTTGATGACTTTATGTGTTGATTTATACAAAGTTCAAACATTAAATTTATAGGGTTATATCCTTTATAAATATCTATAAATCAGTTTCGCTTGATTTGTTGTGTGGAAAGCAATGTGGTTCATTGATTGTGACTGATCGTGGACCTGATTAAACCTCATTTGTCTTTTAATTATGTTTTCTAAGAATTTGATGGTCATAGAATCTGAATTTGGTGATGTGTTAAATTTAAAAGTTGTATATTTATGTCTGATAAATGTTCCTCTAAAATAATTTTCCAAAATTTACAATGGTTGTTAAGATATTTCCCCTTCATTATGATTGATTATCAACTTGCTGAAAACCTACTCGCCTTCGGATTAGTCATTTGTTTTGTTACTTTATAGAGTAAATTAGAAAATGAGTAAAACATGAAAAATGTTCTTTTATGTCTTTCATAACTTTTGGTAGATTATTTTTGCAATTGCATTTGTGCAATTTGAGATATACCCAATATTGTAATACCTACTCAGATAGAGATGACATTGAAATAGGGCAAAATTCAAAAAATCACCACATTTTATATATATACCTTATATTGACAAAAATTTGAATATATTGTGCCATCATGTGTCTAGTTTATCTAAAAAAAATAATCAAGTCATTTGGATAAACATATCTAGAGTTATTACTATAAGAGTGTAGCAAGGTCAAGATGCCATATAACAAAAATATGCATAAACACTATATCCACTTGCATGGATCATGCCATACTTGCACACCAACCATTCAAAATCATTTTGACGTACTTATAACCATGTATGTATCAAATTTTTGGATCTCAACACCTTAAGGAAGCCCTAGAGAGAGAACCAAACCTACCATAAAGGTTGGCCACATCAAAAGGTGAGTAAAAATCGTAATTAGATTCCAATATGTATATGTGATAATTTTATGATATGATTATGTTCTATTACATATATATGTCATTGAATTGTTACAATTTACATACGAATACAAGTCAAGTAAGAATTATATGCTCTTAATGATTACTTGGTATACTATTGTAAATGAACACTTGCATATGAACTAAAAGGAGGTTGTGACCGGCTTGTCAAACATTTACAAATCATTTGGAAAAAAGGACCAATATTTCCTATTGGCACATGTTATTGATCAAATTATTCACTTATTATATGTTGGCCAACAAAATTGAATGTCACTTGAATCACATGAATTCTTAGGAATAATGTTTGCCTTGCATGGTCACGATAAAAATCAATCTATTGCATTTCTGCTTGCATAGATAATTGTTATACTTGTAATGTTTCTTGATGATATTTGATTGTTGGTCATGCCATAAAAATCTAATTATTATTTTTATTCATTGAGTTGTGACTCACCAAATCATAATTATGTTTTTTAGTTGCTGAAGCATAGGGTTGGATACTTTAGTGCATAGAGATTTACATAGAGACATATGGACCACAGGTCATCAGCTGAATTTCAACTCTCTCTTTCCTTGCGTCATGCACATATATCTAGATAAGAGCCAATTTAAGCTCATTAGCCTTGAACGTTAATTTACATATATCTATATTAAATACATGTTGGATTGTGTTTGAATGATGAATAAACCTTTATGCATATGTATTTTTGGACATGAATGCCATGATTTGTAATTAAAAATGGTTATTATAGTAAACCCTACTCTCGAGAATTCATGTGATTCAAGTGACATTTGATTTAGTTAGCCAACATATAACAAGTGAATCGTTTGATTAGAAACATGGGCTAATAGGACATATTGGCCCCTTTTCCATATGATTTGCAAGTGTTTGACAAGTCCGTCACAACATCCTTTTGGTTCCATATGCAAGTGTTCATTTACAATTGTATACCAAGTAATCATTAAGAGCATATAATTTTCACTTGACTTGTATTCATATGTAAAGTGTAACAATACATCACATATACATGTAATAGAACATAATCATATCATAAAATTATCGCACGTACACATTAAAATCTAATTATGGTTTTTACTCACCTTTAATGTGACCAACCTTTATGGTAGGTTTGGTTATCTCTCTAAGGTTATCTCTCTAAGGCTTCCTCAAAGTGTTAATATCATAAAATTTGATACATACATGGTTATAAGTATTTCAAAATAATTATGAATGCTTGGTATACAACTATGGCATAATCCATGCAAGGACATAATGTTTATGCATAGTTTCCATATATGGCAGCCTGACCTTGCTACACTTTCGCAGTAATAACTTTATATATATGTATTCAAATGACTTGATTCTTTTTTTGAAACACACTAGACACATAATGATACAACATATTCAAATTTTAGGCTAATATAAGACATAAAAAATGTGGTAAATTTTTGAATTTTCCCTTATTTCAATGTCATCTTAATCTGTGTAGGTCATACAGTCATGGGTATATCTCAAATTGCACAAATCCAATTACAAAACTGATATAATAGAAGTTATAAAAAACATAGAGGAACATTTTTTAGTGTTTTATGCATTGTCTAATTCAATCTATAAAGTTACCAAAACAAATGATCAATCTCAAGGTGAGCAAGTTTTCAACATATTGATAATCAGTCATAATTAAGAGGTAATATCTCAACAACCATATTAAATTTGGCAACCATAAACTACAAGCATGTAGATCAGACATAAATATACAACTTTAAGTTTGGAACATTATTAAATTTCAAATCTATGGCCAACAAATTCTCAAAAAATATAATTCAAAGATAGATAAGGTTTCATCAGGTTTAGGGTCAGTCACAATCCATGAGTCATATCCCTTTCCACACAACAAATCAAGCAAAACTACTTCACAAGTACTTAAAGGGAATATAATCCTACAAATTTCATGTTTTGCACTTTGTCAAAATCAGCACAAAAGGTCATCAAAATATATGAAAATAAAAAAACTGAGGAGATTTCAGTTGATTGTGAACCAACCCTAATGAAGGAGTCATATCTCCTCACACACACAAAATTAAGCAAAACTATTTTACATCCGTAATTCTTCTTTTAGTGTTATGAATTTATGGGTACAAAAGTCTGGTCTAATAGCAAAACTAACCCAATCAACTCTTGTTTCTTTTAAATTTCAACTTCCATACATAAGCTCTACCTCAAAGACTTGATAATTCTTACTAACCATGTATGATTAACATGTCATGAGGGAGTAATTTCATGTGGAAAGAAGATAAAATCACTTACATAATAACTTACATAATCTCCCAAAACCTGAAAAACTTAGGATTCCTTTTTAGGTAGCTCACTCTTCTCCCTCTCCTTCTTTTTCTCCTTTTCTTTTGCTTCTTCCTTTCATTCTTTCTTCCTTAACTCTCTCTTTCTTCTCTGCCCCTCATGTTTATCCTCTATATTTTGTTCCTAAATGCTGAAAAATTCAACTTGTAAACCTATTTTAATAAGACAAAATCACGGTGTCTCATTTCCATTAGTTGGAAGTTACTTTTCCTCTTTTAGTCCCTCTTACACGGTGTCTCATTTCCATTGGTTGGAAGTTACTTTTCCTCTTTTAGTCCCTCTTATTCACTCATTAATCACCTCCATCCATCTCCTAATCCCCATATGCTCCTTATACTTTTAAATAAGCTCTAATACATCATTATTTATGATGTTATAACATGCACACAAGATAAGATAATTTGCCATGCAACTATATAAACATTACATATATGTTCAAGTGTCCCCAAATGTAATGGTGCAAACGTCATCATCGTGCTTATACAATTCACATATATAAATGAACATTTATCCATTGCATATGTTCATGTGGGATTATATATTATTTATGCAATGAATATGTTCATGTAAGAATGTTAATGAATATGGATAGGGATGTTGGAAAAACTCTTTAACTCAAACAATAAATATACTAAAATTACTTCTCACAAAGTATGTTTGATAAGGTTGAGAATGCAAAGAGAATTTCTGGAAACCTTATCCTTTAAACTTTATTTTGATTATAACTTTTGCAAGATTTGAATAATCAACTTCTTTTAATTGTTATATCACATTTTATCCACCTTTTTTTTATTGAGAAATGCTTTTATAATAAAATATTAACTTAATGGAATAGTTCTCTATGTATTTCTATTGGGAGCAGTACTTTTATATTGTGAATAAAGAACTAGTTGTTTGAGATAAAGCCTTCACTTCACATTAAGTCTAAGATCAAGTAATGCCCATTGAGACATCCCTATGCCCATTGCTAAGCCATCAACCATTATTGATTTCATGCAAATGGGTGGTTATCAATCAAAATACATCTTCAATAGTCATTAGTTCAAACAAAATGCCCGTTAGGACTAGTTGTTGAAGAGAAGTTGACTTAAAACTCCTCATTTGACTTTTATAAATGCTTCAATCACTTTTTCTTTAATGATCATGGGATAAAAAAATGGTTATTACTTTTGAACTTTATTACCCGTTAAAGGAGGACCAATACTTGTTGTTGATTTCTATAAAGTATGAACTAGATGCTTTATTTTTCAATGTCTTCTTAAGTCCTTTAATGCTTATTGGAAGATTTCTAATGCCCATTGGTAGCACCTTAACCTCCTGTTGAGATATGAGAGTCCCTCATTAAGGGGTCCAAATCTTAAAGCTCAAACTATAACATATTTCCAATGCCTATTAAAGATCTTCCAATGCTCGTTGAATGTGTTCAATGCCTATTAAGATAATGAGTATGCCTTATTGGGGTATCTAGATTCTTTTCCATGACCTAAAGAGGTTTCTCAATAATGGTTATGTATGACTAATGCCCATTTAGAGTTCTAGAGTGTTTTGCTCAATCTATGGCACTGTGTCTAACCCCTATTATGAAAATGTGGCGCCTATTGTAAAGCAAAATCAATACTTGTTATGAAGTTCAATATGCATAGCCATGTCTGGGTAGTTGTCTGATGCCTGTTAAGTATATAATCAATACCTATTGTGAGGTCCAGAAAGCTAAACCCAAATTAAAGTGCTTCTCCAACGTTTATTATAATATTTTAAATTTTCGTTGCCAAGTCTATAGCGCATGTTGCGTGAACACAAAAATCATTGGTTTGTTAAGCTAAGTTAGCCTTGATCTTCACTTTCTAATACTTTGGGTGTTCAACCATGATTTCTTCTCCAATCAACATAGTCCAAAATGTTGGTGTACCTGTAAGTTTTAACATAAATAACTTGGACGAAGGTTAACTGTTTGACTTGTTTGTGATCATCAAAACAAGACTTGAACTTTAAGGTTTAATAGAAAAAGTCTTGAAAGCGTTTGGTTGAGTTTTGGACTGATAAAAACTAAAGAAATATGGTGTTTAGTTATGGAAATAAGAAAAAGAAAGTGGGGAGGCTGTTGAAAAGGTGTAAAATGACATTTTAGATGTGCTAGTTTGTTTAACAAAAATTAAACATTTCAAGCTACTAATTAAGGTTCGATTGCCAAATTTTCTTCTTAGTTTTCATCCATTTATTGCTTCATTATTCTTCCTTGATGTTTGATAATTAATTCCTAATAATAATAGGTAGTCAAAAATGCTTTTAAAGTCTACTAAAGTGCATTTTTTAAAGCATACAACTTATGGAAATTTTACTTCCAACTCTATATTCCTTCCTATAAGAAACTTCAAATACCAACTTTAGACATTTAAAACTCAGCCAAAGCCCCTCATTATCATGTCATTTAAATTTTTATAGGCATATATATTAAGCATACATTCATTCATGCGCGAAACTATAATGTATCGTATTAAAATATATGTGGGAACTATTAAAGCATATCCTTTTGAGTTTCCCATGTGCATTCCTTTAAATTATGGTGGTTTTATAAGACTTTGACCATTAGGATCTCTTTAGTCCTCAATTTGTTGATCTAAGTGTCAATAATTTGCATTGGTTATTCTTCATATGTAAAATCTAGAGCAAATTTAAAATCTAGTTTAATTATAACTCATAAGGGATCCAAAACAAAATTCCTTAACATTAACATGTGAGCACTGGATGAATTTTAAATAACTATAGAGGTAATTGTAGTTGATAAGAAACTCTCCCCACTTTATGGACAACCTTACAGGGCCCAATGTAATGAGAAGGTTACTTCCCCTTCATACTAAAGCATAGAATTCCTTTCATATAAGGTACTTTGAGGAGGACATAATCACCTTCCTAGAATTGAACATCCCGTTGCTTAAGATCAACATAACTTTTTTGTTAACTCAAAGCTATCCTAAGTCGCTCATTAATCAATGGCATAACATGGCTAGTGAATGTAAGCATCTCAAGCCCTACAAATTTCACTTCCCTGATTTCCTCATAATAAATTAGGGTCCTACATTTGTGACTATGCAAAGCTTCAAATGGTATCATACCAATGCTAGCATGGTAGCTATTATTGTAGGAAAACTCAATCAATGGTAGGTACTTCTTATATGATCCACCATAATCAAGCACTCACATCCGTAATATGTCCTTTAATGTATGACTGGTACATTTAGATTGACCATTAGTCTAAGGATGAATGTAGTGCTAAAATCTAGCATGGTACCCATAACTTTCTATAAACCCTTCCACAATTGAGTTGTAAACTATGTCCCTTTATCTGATACAATCAATATAGGAGCATCACAAAGACATGGAATAACATTTACATAAAGTTATGCTAACTTGCCCATCAAATATGAAGTTCTAATCGGTATGAAATGTGCAATCAGTCAATCTATCAATAATGACCCACACATAATCATGCTTATTAGAAGTAATAGGCAACCTAGTGACAAAGTCCATAGTTATGTTCTCTTATTTTGAACACAAGAATTTATAATGGATTAAGCATACTTGCATGTTTTTTATGCTCAATCTTGACCTTCTAACAAGTCCTACATTAGATCACATATTGGGCTATGTCCTTATTCATTATTTTCTATCAATAATTCTTATTTACATCTTGATACATTTTAGTGGCACCTAGTTGAATGTTATATGATGAATTATAAGCCTCTCTCATCACCTCCCCTCATTGATCATCCACTATAAGAAAGCACAATCATTTGCCATAATATATAACACCTTACCAGTCAAACCTAAAAATCAAGGGTTATTCCCCCATTGCACTAAACTAACTAGTTTCACCAGCTTAGAGTATCGATATTAAGCTTGACCAATTTTATTTGTCAATAAAGATTTAACTATATTTTGAGCTAGAAATGAGCTAAAACGTCAACCTTAACACATTCATTCAAGATCTAAGGTGGTTCCCTAAGCTTAGTAACATTCATTTGCATATAAACCCATATAATTTGAAGGATATGTCAAACCATATTGCTTCTAAGTGTAAGAGAATTATTAAAGAGCATTTAAAGTATATAGTGGACTTCCCTTTCTTCTCCTTGTTCTTCTTATTTTTGTTTTGAAAACCCAATCCAAGGTTGTACAAAACCAGTTTGTGGTTTATACAAGCCTCTATATAAGCTGTACAGACCACAAAGTTGGTTTATACAATCCTTTATCATTAAGAAAACAACCTTTTTCATCTTGTTCTTCACATGATTTCTCTTTTCTTTTAAGGTTTCTTGGAACTTCTAGGGAGATTTAATGATAGAATATGGAGAGGCCTCAAGGCTTGTGATCCATATTTCATAAATAAAAAGAGCTATGGCTAAAGGAAAGTCTTAGTTATATTTGATTTTTATAGTTTTACACATCCTTTTCTATATGATTTCTTCACATCTTTATACTCTACATTATATTTTGAATGTGTTATGGCTATGATTGATGGAGGGATTCATCATCCCAAAGACCTTATGAGCCATTTCTCCTACTTATTTAAAGTTAATATATGTCTTATATGTTTAAAATCACCACAATAAAAAGAAGCATGGCTAACTATCTTATGTAACATCCCTACCCACATTCATCGGCATTATCACATGAACATGTTCATTGCATAAATGATTTGAAATCCCACATGAACATATGCATTAGATATATGTAGTGTTTGTATATTTGCATCACAAATTGTTTAATGTTGTGTGCTTGTTATAACATCATAAATAATGTTGTTATAGAGTTTATTCTAAAATGTAAGGAGCATCCAGGAATTAGGAGATGGACAGAGGTGCTTAAGGAGTGAATAAGAGGGACTAAAAGAGGAAAATGAACTTCCAACCAATAGGAATGCGACACCATGATTTTGTCTTATTGCAATAGGCTTACAAGTGAAATTTTTGACCCTTTAGGATCAGAATTAAGGGGTTAGACATGAGGTACAATAGAATAAAGAAGGAGATAAGGAAGAAAGAAAGGAATAATAATAATAATAATAATAATAAGGAGAGGAAGAAGTGTGAGTTGCCTGAGAAAAAGTCCTAAGGGTTTCTAATTCTGGGACAGTATGTAAGTTAATTTATCTTATTCTCAAATTAAATTAACCTCTCATGACATGTTAATCATGCATGGTTAGTGAGAATTATGGAGTAACTGAGGTAGAGCTATTGGATGGAAGTTGAAATTCATGAGAACAAAAGTTATTTGTGTTGGATTTTGTTGTTAGAGCAGGATTTTGTCCACATGATTTCATAATCCTAGAAGAGGAATTAGGGAAAGTTAAAAATATGAAAGTTGTAGCTTTATATCGTGTATAAATTTATATGAATCATTTTTTCTTGATTTTGTATGTGTGACGAGTTATGGCTCCTTCATTAGGGCTCATTCACAACCAACTGAAATGACCTCAGTCTTTCTGTTTTCTTATATTTTAATGGCCTTATGTTCTAATTTGGACAAAGTTCAAAACATTAAATTTTTAGATTTATATTCCATTTAAACACCTGTAATGCAGTTTTGATTGATTTTATGTGTGGAAAGAGATATCGCTCATTGATTAAGACTGACCTTATACCTAGATGAAACCCTACCTTTCTTTTAATTCTATTTTCTAAGAATTTGATGGCCATAGATTCAAAATTTGATGATGGTCCAAACTTGAAAGTTGTACATTTATGTCTGATCTACATACCTATGATATTTTTTCCAAATACAGCATGGTTGTTGAGATATTGTCCCTTCATCATGAATGTTTGTTAACATGTTACAAACCTGCTCATCCTGAGATTGGTCCTTTATTTTGGTGACCTTATAGACTTAAATTAAATAATGAGTAAAACAAGCAAAATGTTAATATCTATGTTTTGTAACTGATGGTAGATTATTATTACAATTGGATTTGTACAATTTGAGATACACCTAAGAATGTAAGACTTATTTAGACTAAGATGACGTTGAAATATAGCAAAATTCAAAAATTCACCCCATTTTTTGTGTGCCTTTTATTGGCCTGAAATTTGAATATGTTGTATTATTGTGTGTCTAGTTTTTTTTCAAAAAATAATCAAGTAATTTGGATAAGTATATCTATAATTATTTTCATGAGAGCGTAGCAAGCTCAGGCTGCCATATAAGGAAAAATATGCATAAACACTAGGTCCACTTGCATGGATCAAGCAATAGTTGCATACCAAGCATTCATAATCATTTTGGCATACTTTTAACCACGTATGTATCAAATGTTAGGATATCAACACTTTGAGGAAGCCCTAGAGAGAGAACCAAACCTACCTATAAAGGTTGGTTACATTAAAAGGTGAGTAAAAATGATAATTAGATTCTAATGTGTATATGTGTGATAATTTTATGATGTGATTATGTCCTATTACATGTATATGAACACTTGCATATGGAACTAAAAGGATGTTGTGTTTGGCTTGTCAAACACTTACAAATCACATGGAAGATGGACTAATATGTCCCATTGGCACATGTTATGGATCAAATGGTTCACTTGTTATATGATGCCTAACAAAATCAAATGTCACTTGAATCACATGAATCCTCAGAAGTAGTGTTTGTCTTGCAATGTCACGACAACAATAAATCTATGGCACTTGCATTTGCATAGTCAATTGTTATACTTGTAATCTATCTTGATGATATTTGATTACTTATTATGCCATAATAATTTTATTCTTATTTTTATTTACTGAGACGCGACTCACCACATCGCAAATTTTTTTCAGATACTAAAGCACAAGATTGGACATTTTGGTGCTTAGAGTTTTGCATCAAGACACATGGACCACAAGTCGTCGGTTGAATTTCAACTCTCTCTCTCTCTCTTCGTGTCATGTACATACATCTAGATAGGAACTAGTTTATAGTCACTAGCCTTGAAATTAGTGAACATATATGTACATTAAATACATATTGGATTGTGTATGTATGATGAACAAAACCTTTATGCATATGTATTTTGGATATGAATGCTATGAGTTTTGTAAATGAAAATGGCCATTACATCTTGCTTGTCCATGCATCCCATTTTCTTGAAAAGTGGTCGTTTAAGCGAGTTTGGGGTGAAAGACTAACTCTTGATGACCTCCATTTTCATCACATTTTATGATTAATACACTATACATGTTATTATCCTTTTTGAGAGTTTTCCTTGTCAATATGTCAGTATCTTAGTCATGAAATAGTTAGTTGTGCTTACAAGGTGTTTCAGCTTGTTTGAGCAAATTTTGGATTAAGGATGCAACTATCCTGAGATCTCCATGTAATGATTTAATGATTTCCCAAAGGCCATTAATATCCTCCATATGTATTTGCAAACCATGTTTTCTTTATGGTACTCATGATTATATGCTTATGCTTATTTATTGCTATTAACATCTTTTATGTTCATGTAATGTTGGGATTGTGTCGAATTTATACTTATAGCATGATTAGGTTCCCTTAAGTTAGAAGATACTACATAAGATTTTTTACTTATATGCATCTCATTTTCTATTTCTTTGATGTTTTATTTTCTTAGTGACAACTAACTTGTTTCCTTTAGGTGTGTAGGTTACTATATATGTACATGATGATCTTGTTTTTGCATTTTTGAGATTGATTAATTATGTATGAACTCTCCATAATAATTTGGTTGTATCCCCCCTCCCCATGACAATTGTTGTAATATATTGATAGTATGATGGATTGAGATATGATATAACATGTTTAGGAATGAAAACTAGATTAACTAATAATGAGGCTAAAATGGTAAAATGTGAACCAAAGATGTTTGAATGCCAGATGCCTAAATTTGACCAGTTTGCAGTGCTTAACCTCTTCCCCATGTCGTTCTTAATTTTTAAACATGATCTCTAAAACAGTGAAGATGAATTGAACCTTTTAAAAGACTTAGATGGGTTCAAAATTTGTCCTTTCTTGGATTCTGCTCTCCACCAAAGTCAAATGATGACTTTACATTCAATTAGGGACGATACCAATGTATTATCCTACTTTGGTCCATATTGACCATAATTTTGGAAAAGGGTTTATATCTTGCATAAGGCCTTAAAGATCTCTCCTTGATCCAAACTTTGGCCATAATTAGGGGTTATTGCTAATGTATGAATCATATCCTCTCGATCCCCTCAATGACTGATCGAAGGCATGAGTTGTAAGTAAGATTCCACTAGTTTGAATGTAACCCTAAAAATTGATGGTGCTCATTATGGTGACTGCGCTAGAAACTTGAAATTAGCTTCGTGTTTAATCTCGAGTTCATATTTTACCATATTATCTTTGTCATTAGTAAATCCATTACATTTATTTAGGCTTCACACTCTACCATATGCACTAAGTCTGCCTTTATAACAAATCAATCAATTCTCCAAACTTGAGATCTAAGCTCTATTTCGGTTTAGAGGTGTTGGGTTTTATAAAATAAGCATAATAAAAAAAAAAAAAAATTTTTCTACATGGAACCCACCAAGGATCAATGTGAGTTGATTAAATTGAAAAGAAGGATGCAGAAACCTTACTAATTAGGACAAGAGATATAACATCACTAGAAGGTGGAGAGGGTGTTTACAATAGTAACACCCAACCTCAAGCTTAAATTATAGATAATTGGATTCCAATGTTGTCAGAATGATTAACATCCTCTATAGGTATCCATATAAATAGGCTACCTCTATAACGATTAGTGTGTTAACACTAGGTTTTTCTTTATTTCTAAACCATTTTATGCAAAGGTAACATGAATGTTCTCACTTTTTATTAGAAAAACCTAAATATGGTTGATATAATAACCTATTCCATTTTAACTTTTAAAACTAAAAGGATATTTAAATATCAAGATAATATCTTTAATTATCATAATAAATTTAGAGAGAGAAGAAAACACCATTTCATTTTGGGCCTATTTTAGGTGTGCAACTTTATAAGTTCACATACTGTTAGTAATGGCCCAAAAACCTATTTGTTGCCTATGAGTCATAAGTGGCCTATAGATTGATCCTTACCCGTATGCTTTATCTAACCAAGTATTGGAGTTTTGATCTTCAAATCCTAACTAGACCTCTAGAAAACTTGTTTCTAGCAATCTAAGTTATAAAGATTCAAAGTTGTGTTAACTCAAACCTTAACCAAGCCAATTTAAGATCAGA
>CATIWR010140404.1:0-28567 GCA_949677035.1 Omphalea diandra
TTTTGTTTAAAATCTTATTTCAGGAAGAGTAGATTAAAGATTGCATCCAATATATTTTTCGAAGTAACTGTCTAGCAATGTAATAGAGGTTGAGCCAGTATGTAGTCAGTTAGTATTTTAGTTTGATTATTCATTATTCATGTATGTTTTGTTGTAAATAATTACTAAGTGGTGAATAAGAGACATAGTGAAAAAAAAAAATTTAATCCGGTCTTTTAAATGACAATGGATAGACTTAGAAAGAAATTTAAATGATTAGTAAATGGGATGTCACACAACAAGTATTCACGGTAGTTCAATTTGATCCAGTTAGTAAGCATGAAAATGAGATTGGAGAAGAAATCATATACAATGAAATATTACTGAATGAAATTTCAAATCTACTCAAGATACAAAATATAATTAAAGCAGTTGAGAAAGTGGTGGTTAGAGAAATGGATAGACTTATAATACAAGAAAGAGAGAACTCCACCAAAATATGTAGAAATCTTTGCCTTACTTCAATTAGTCTTATTATTCATAAATTGGATCAATCTAGTTTAGGGTGTGTGTCTAACGATCCAAAGAGACCAACACTCAAATGCTATGTGTTTACGCGATGTGGAATTTGGGAACTTCAAATCTTTTTATTTTAATTATTATTATTTTCAATATTCTCATATTATATTCACTTATTAATTTCTTTCAATTTATTAATGTTATTATTATGGCCTAATCAATGTTTTATTTTTTTCCTCTTTATTATGAGAAGTGTGGTATGAAATGAAAATTTAAGATGAAGTAAGAGTATTATTGATATTTCACAAGAATTTAACAAAAAAATTCATGAAAAAACTATTTAGTATTATGGGACAATCATGAAGGAGTTCATAGTATAATTTTAAAATAATTTAGTTACATATGTCAAACGTAGAGGATTTATGGTAATTATCCCAATTTTTAATAAAAAATTCAAATACATCATATTCAGTTTTGATGAGTTTTGAGTTTATGTGTTAAAAGAAACTTTAACGGCAAATAAATTTTTAAGATGATAATATAGAAAAATTTAAAGTTAATATAGAATAAATTGAAGAAAAAAATTTAAACTTAACAATAGAATAAAGAGAAATATAAACTTAATAATAATTAGGGATTCCACAAGTTTCATGAGATCTTTGAAGTGGATTTTCCTGAAAATATAAAAAATATAATATTTTACATATATGCATTTAAATTATGTATATATTGTATAAAATATTTTTGTTCATAATCTAATTTATTAATTTTTAAAAATAATTAAAAAATAAAAAATAAAGAAATTTAGAAGACAAAGACTAAGAAAAAATCCTATTATTTTCATATCTATTGTAAATAAACTTAAAATAATAATAGACTAAGGTCGTTCCTCACTTATAATGTAGGTCGACCACTTTTTTTTGTCCATAAAATCATTTTATTTTGTTAAAAGGCTTAAAGGCCTTCATACAAGAGCAAAACAAATGATACAAAGAATAAACACAACTTACAATACTCAATAAGACCCAACTTAACAAAGCAAATCCTAATTATGAAGACAAATTAGAAAAACTAATGCAACAACCATCGTCGTCATTTTAGGGTGTCGCCATCGTCTCTATGGTGAAGCTTGCCTTGTCAAACTCGAAAAAATAACCATGTTTGGATGCATACCTAACCAAATCACACTTCCTCAAAAAATGGCCATAAAATCTTGAATAAATAATTTTTAATTAAGGAGGGAAAGATCCAAGCATGGAAGAATTAGATGCCTTAACACCAATGATGTTACACCTCTAAACTACTCACTTTGATGGAGCTCCGAATGGGTAAAAATTAAAGATTTGGATCATTATCTTGCTTTTAATTTTCATCCTACGTCTAAGATGAAAAGATCAATACCTTAAATACACAAAGGTACCATTATTGGAGGACTCCAAACACTCCACTATGGGAAAACAAAATCACTCCATCTAGAGAGGACAAAAAGAGCATTGACATACTAAAACAAAGAAAACGAACAAAAAAACAGAGAGAAGGAGGTGATTTTGGATATAAATGGCTAAAACCACATCCTCAAAACCACTTACTCAAACTAATTTTAAGAAACTACTAGAGAGAGAGTTTTTTTTTTTTTTGGTTGCCTTTAGTCCACCACTAATTATGGTAAAATTTCTTGCAAATAAAATAAATTTTAGAAAGAATTTTGTACTTAACCTCTCTATCATTTCTTGGGTTAGAGATAACACACACTCAACATTGACATACTTTCTTACATTTTATAATCAAATATAACAAAAATTCAAATAAAAAGATCACTTTAATAATAATAATAATAATAATAATAATTCTTTACTTAACTATAGAGAGGTAAAGAGAGATTTGAAAAAATATTAAAGAAAGATTTTTTTTTTCTTTTATCAATATAATTGTAATTTTAGGATTCTTTGTGATTTTTATGTAAATTAAAAAGAAAAATTATTAAGTAATTTTGGTGTACAAAGAAATAGATTTAACGATGTGGGCTTTTTTTAGTATTTTTTTTAGTCTCATTAAGAGTTCTATTAGTTTTAGACATTCATATTAATAGGACTCTTATTTAAGGTTTTGTATAAATGATTTTACTTTATTTGTAAAGGAAATACATAGGCTATTCTTAAGATCTTTTCTCTTTATTCTTTTATTTTGCTTACATTTTTTCGAATTGATGGTGTGATTACCTATAAATTGACCTTAATGATTTTTAAACTATATATTCATTATTTGATTGATGGCTTCTTTGCCTAAATATTAAACACAATTGAATTAGAATTAATTGGTGAAATTGATGATATTTGTCGTCTAAATAATCTTGTGCTTTGATTTGGTATAAACAGTACCTGGTATTACACCTTGTTATTCTCTCATTTATCCTTTTAAAATATATTTGGGGTAACATCTTTTGACACACTTAGTGCAATATTGTATGTCAATAAAGACTAGATATCATGTACTACAAGAAAAATTAAACCAATTAAGAGAGTAAGTCACGTAACTAGAAGTGCACCTTACAATGTCTAATGCTTCTAAGTCAACTAGTAACACTAAGGCTAATAAGGGATGACTTAGTCAATTTTTAAAGGCATATCCTTCTTTCAAAGCAACCTATTCTCACAGCCACAGATTATTCTCAAATAACAAGTTAAATAGAGCAAAAAAATCATACCATATTTAATAACATAATAAACCAAATTGTCATGATCATTCAACCATAGGTTGACGAAAACAAGGTCATCTAAAATGACATTCGGTTAAGGCTTGATCAAATAGACAATTGACTTTAACTGATTAACATTGTGCTGAAAGGGAGGTAGGCCCAAGCTGTTGATATAAGGTTCCCTATAGAAACTTTAAGAGGCAAAAGGAGCCATAATCATAAGGAGCTAGGGTCAGTGTAAATATTGACTCACCCAAGTAACTCAAACCAAGGTATTCTTTCAAATCCATAAGGATCGGGTCCTCAAGCATTCAGTTAAAAAGCTTTTGTGTTTCCTCTCGCTAATTTTCATCAACCGCTTAAAATTGGATGTCCAACCATAACAGCAATATCAACAAAATAATTCATCGCCTTATAGGCAATAAGATATGGTGCAATTGTGATACTTCTCTAAATGTTATTCCATTGATAAGTACGCTAGTGAATATTCAATTCATCCATAGTATAAATATGTGTACCAGTCAACCCAATTTGACTGATATGATTTGATTAATCCATTAAAGAAAATTAGGGTTGATATGAAGCATTTACCAAGTCGACTTACTCAAAGTCGTATCTTAAGTGGGTGGATAAATTATATCCTTTCCTGGGGGTTATAAAATTCTCAAGTTCATGCTTTTCTCCTATGAGGATAATGATTTGACTATTGAGTATACCGTTCGATTTTCAATTGCATGTGGAGAAGTAGTCGTGGAAGATTTTTGAATGCTCTAATTGTTTAAAGATTTGCTCACAAAGACCACTTTCATATGGTACGCGAATCTCCTAATTGGGTTGGTGGCTAACTGGAAAATTATGGAGGAAAAGTTCCATACATAATCCTATAAGTTCCCTCCTTCAATAAGATTCGCCAATCTCACTTAAGGAAAAAAAATAGTTGGCAAAAACATTGGTCGATGAGTTCATATCGAGGCTCAGGAAAGTTCATACACTGTGCCACATGAAGCTTCTCGAGGCATAATGTGTCGCCCTTTCACTTAAAGGGTCGCACTTTAAAATTTAAAAGAATTTTAAGAGCTATAAATTTAGGGACTTGTATGAACTAAATGCAAGAGCGGCTAGTTTTGCGCATTAATACAAGAAGTTGAGCAGAAGAAGGCCTCTTCCAAAGACACTTATTACAAAAATGCTTACATGGCCATTTTAGACTATGATCGCTCATATTCAAAAGAGGAAGTGAATATCGTCGAGTTAGTTCCTGGGAAAAGGTATGAATGCCTTGCCTTGCCCAAACCAAAGCTACAAAAGGAGAGGACTTGCATAGAGTATCTTTACCCAACTAAGGTATTAAGGCAAGACCTCATGTAGAATCTCATAAAAAATTCTCTTAAGAAATATTAGTCAGCAATCTATGACATGTTGAATGGCATCCACCATAGTTCCAGCGGGTTCAATTTTGATTTTGAAAATATGGTAACTGCTAAAGATGATGTATGGGAGACATACATGAAGGTAATTGAAGTGAAATTTGTTTCTTAAATATCAATAATATATATAATTTTTTAAATATGAGAGTCATATGGAAGTTGTTGCGTGGAAAAATAGTACTATCTTTATTATGAAAACTATTATATAATCTTTGGGAAAAATCGTGCTATGGGGAAAGATGTATGTTTAGCTATTGATATGCAAGAAGAGATAAAGAGGGGATAACCAAAATTATTAGAATGATAACAATGGAATTGCAGATTAAAATTTTCGTAATTGTCCATAATCTATTGACCTATCGCATGCTAATAGTCATAAGCCAAATGTGCAACAAGGTGGTGAGAGTTCTAGCGATAAAACAAGGGTGAAAGCTAAGAAAAATGTTGACTCATTAATTGAAGGAATGGTAAGAGATGCAGAGATATTAGTAAAAAAATGAGAAAAATCAGCTCAAGAATTCAAGAAGGCTTTAAACTTGGAATCAGATAAGAGAGGGAAGATAATGCACTTTATAACATGAATGGACTTACTGCTGCTAATAAAATTTCACTTGCTACAAAGATTAATACTAGCTCAAAAATGACACAAGTTTTCTTGTCCCTTGATGATTACATGAAAGAAGAATGGGCAATCATGATGTTGAATGATAAACCGTGAATGAAGTAGATGAATGAGATCTTTGTCTTTAATTTTTAATTGAAACTTTTGCATTTGCTATATTGTTTGAAATTTTAATCAAGTCATGAGTTCAATAAATTACACTTGCCTTAATTATTCTAGATTTAAAATAATATTGAAAATACTATGATAATCTTTTTCAATTTTATCAATGCATTTGACTTTATATTTTCGCCTTTTTTCAAATATTTATATATATCTTTATAAGCCAACTTAAACAAGCCTATGTCATTTAAAAATTAACTGAAACCATACCATTTTAATGGTAACTAGTTATAATTGGCAATCCATCCTGTAAAAATTAATTCAACTATTTATCAAGCAAATAAATATTTAACATCAAATTCATACAAACAAAATACTTAGTTTAAGTATTATATGTATAACAAAAATAATTATCTTCCTTATCTATTTCTATAATAATTCCATATGGATGTTGCTAATGTGTTTCTATAGGTTGTCCAATCATCCGATGCACCAATATTTGTTATCGTTTCTTTAAGCTCTTTTTCTTCATCATCTTCACATTTTCTTCTTGTTGTTGTTCTAATGTATCATATTCTAACTTAACAACGTCAATTGCCAACTCTCATCTAATAAAATTGTGAAGAAGCAAGCCAAAATTATCATATTTTGAACATTTATTAGGTAAAATGCAAAACTTTGTAATATGGCCTAACGCTGCTTTAACACCCTAAGGCATCTTTTATCACATTCCTAGCACTGGCATGTGTCTTACTAAAAATTTCTAAACAGTTGTAGGTTGATAGTCTCTCCTTCAATCATTTAAATGATAGTGTTGACCTCTAAATGAAGCTAAAAATTCCCCACTATTTGTATATCACACATCCACAAGGTAAAATGTACCTTTCATATATCATAAAATCAGATGTAAGCTTATTGATAATTAAAAATGTACAATATACTTAAAAATAATAAATTATTATAAAATCAATTTATACTTAACATCCCTCACTTATAGACTATTTTGTCTTATTGCATCTCTCAAAACTCAAACATCCACAGTAGTACCCTCCCAACCAAATAAAATATAGATAAATTGCATGTTATGTGTACATATACCTAAAACATTGACAGTTGTTTAACCTTTTCTATTCCTATATCTAGCTATTGCCTACAGGCACAGGCAAATTAATGAATGTGTCATCCAATGCCCCAGCACAACCTTATAACATTTAAAACATGTTAGTAACATTCATATAGCCTTTTTTTTTAAAAAAAAATTTACATTAAACCAATTCCAAGTAGAGTCAATTGAATCATCTAGTATCGGGGTTTAGTCTTGTTACAAAAAACATTACTTGTAAATGAATAATTGATTTGATAACTTTCTTATAACTCTACTCACCGTCTCTCCAAACCTTTCAACACACATCTAGCAACACTATTTTTAGTATGATGAGCCAACACCCATAAATTAATAACAACCATCTCATCTATTGCAATGTTCCTAATTGATTCTAATTCACCATTTTGCTGAGGTAAGCCATATAACTAAATAAATGTCACTCTATTCATCCTAAGCAAGTTATAACAATCACTATCTTTACTATGCACAAACTTTTCAATGATTGTCTTATGAACATGCCAATGAACATCATACATTTTTTTTCAATGAACTTGATCTATGTGTTTCTTCCAGAATATGAAATAACATATCAAAAAATAAGATGATAGATCGTGCAAAATTCAACCACCACTCAAAGTACTATTGAAAAAGTTTTCTTCTTGCATTTCTTCATGAAATAATTAAGTGAGCCATCACCTGCATTATCAAATATTATATAATTAAAATTTTGATAATGCACAAGCATATACCAGTGCTTATAGTTGGAAAAATAGGTAACTCAAAAAAATTATTAGTTCGATAAAAGTATGTATGTTTCATGTGAATTGTATATAAGTAGAAACTAATATAACTAAAATGGATTAAATTTAGTTAGACATCCATAATAACCTACTTCAAACCATATATGTACATAAGAATCAAGAAGATGTTAAGAACGTCAATGGTTAGCGACACCCTTTTGAGTGCAAGTCATAGTGCCTTGGGTACCTCAACTAAAAATCATTTTAATCGCCACCATTAAATAGCAATACTTTGATTTAAAAAACATTCATCCAATTTTATCAATTCACTCTAAAAAATATTAAAGAACAAGCATGCGAAGAGAAAACCAAATACTATAGTTACATGAAAAAGCAAAGAATTTTTACACCTCAATTTGCCATTAATTTTAATGGAAAACTATCTAATCTAAATAAAAATAATTTTAAAGATAAACTTAAGAAAATAAAGTACCTGTTCATAGTGGCATAAATTAAATGAATATTGAAGGATTTTAACATGGCTGGTGATGCATATAAGAAATCGTCATTAAGCAACACACAAAGGAATAATAAATGCTCCCTCCTATTACCAAATTAGTATTTTGCAACATTATTTGTATCTGCAACATATTAATTGCTAGGAGTAGCATATGGAATATGATGAGTGATGAAATTGTTAAATCTTAGAATCTAGGTAAACAAATCTGTAGGATAATTAAATTAGACAGAATAATAATGGAGTTATCTTAAAAGGAATTTTTTTTTCCTTCACAACTAATTATTTGTTCTTTTATTCTTTTCCTTGTCAGATAACTTTTCTTTTTTCTAGGTTGAATGATAATATAAGTATAGGCAACTAAAAAATAAATTAAAAAATTAAGGTCATTTTTAAGAAATAAAGTAAAAATTAAGATTATTTTAGAAATTAAAATTTTATGAATCATGAGATTAGTAATCCTACTAGAGATGGAAAACTAAAGACATGGGAGGCTAGATTTTCAATAAGAATGATCACGAGTAAATTATGTCTTTGAAATTATTAACCCAACTTGTATCATATGTACTAAGCATATTGTTATTTACTAATGCTATGGCTTAGTTAAGTAATCTCATGTACCAAATAGATTTTAAGAGTAAGGATAGTCATTAAGCAATTTGGTTTATACTCTAGCGAATCAAGTATCTAGACATGGACAGCTCTATTTTGCACTATCATCCTTCAAGAAAAGGATTAAAAGTATTTTGATCAGATGAAGGACTACTGTTGCATTACTTCAAAAAATTAGTTATAAAAAGTTCTTTTTTCAGTGAAAAAATATGAAAGATAATTGTTGATAATATTATATACATATTTTCTTATAATAGTAATTATATAAATATTATATTTGTTATGCAACTAAAGGATGGAGGTGAAAAAATGGGAGACTAACCCATAATGGATTGGGTTTATGAGCTTACAATATCTCTCAGGTAGCAACTATATTTACTTGAATCTCAACACTCTCCCTCAAGTGATAATAGGATTAACTTAGTTGAAAGCCCTCAAACTCACTTGGTTAAATGCAGTGGTAATGACTCAGACGTCTGTCCAATTATTGTTTGAACTTGGCATAGGTAAAATACTTAGAACTGACCATTTGATTACTCAGACAATGTTGTTATATCATAGTTAGTATACAACAGTTAGAAGGGTACAACTTGCACTACAAGAAATTTTAGCTATGACAAAAACTTTTGTGATAAAATCAATATTATCACAATCTATGGTCTTATCGTGATAAAATTAAAATGTATCACAATTCTCGTGAAAATTAATTAACTTGTGACAAAATAAAAATTTGACAAATATTTTTGTCATAATAAATGAACATAAAGAAAATATAATGACAAAAATTTTTTCATCACATAATTTGAAACAATTATAAATAGTGAGAAAAATATTTGTCACAATAGTCATTTTCCTCACTACATTTAATTAGTTGATAAATTAGTATGTAATTATTTTTTCATAATAAATAATTTTTTATTGTAACAAAATATTTTGTCGCAATCTAGAAAGACATCAAATTTTAATATAAAAAATATTTTCATTAATATTTTAATACCAAAATAAAAATTAATGAGAAAATAATTTTGGACATAATAGTACTTGTGTCACTATATTTAATTATTAATATATTATTACAAAATTGTTTTATCACAATAAATAATTTTTATTCCAAAATAGCTTGTCATAATAAATGAAAAAAAAAATATACATATGCCAAATTTTGATATATCAATTTCATTTTTTTATAACATTCAATATTAAAATTAAACCACAAATTAAGCATATAAAATTACTTTTTATTAATATAAAAATTTGTATATTCTTAGAAATGCTAAATAATAAAATTTATATCTAATACTAAATTAAATTTTTTGATATATAAATAAATTATTAATATTCTTACTGTTTGAAGGTGACATTTTCAATTTTTATTAGACTTTAAATTATAAACTAATGAATAGTATATTTCATCTCTGAATTTATAACTAAATAAAATAACTTAATGTTTCTTTTTTTTTTATAGCTTCTTTCTTTTTAATAATTTTATTTTAAAATAATTATTGATTATGGGGCACTCTAAAGACTACAATTTGATGAAATTAAATTATTTAAAGTTAACGCTATAATAATCAATTGGTTTTCAGAAGGATATAAACAATCATGTTTCAAAACTCTACAGTTAAACATGCTAACTATGAAAGTAATAAATTAGAGTGTAACAAAATATATTATGTTAAAATGGTTATGGATTTTGTGACAAATTATTTGCTATAAAGTGAATTTATCACTATAAGTATTTTTATTGTGAAAAAATATATATGTCACAAAGTTATATGCTATTGTGATAATAAAAGATATATTATGTTAAAATAGTAATAGATTTTGTGATAAATTTATTTGCAATAAAAAGAATTTTATCACTATAAATATATACATATTGAGACGGGTTGTTCTGATAAACATAGTGACAAACCGATCTTATCACGATATATTTATAGTGATAAATTTAATATGTTTTGTGATACATAATTCTGTAATAAGACACCAAATTTCTTGTAGTGTTGGGTTGAAGATGACAAATTGAAGTACTTTATAAGGCTAGATGGCTGATTGAAGTTTGCTATGTATCAAATCAAAATGAAAACAGAGTAAAGGAGGGAGGGAAGTAGCAATTAGCTTGTTGCATAGCACAAAAGGGTGACTTGCTGCTTGTTTATGTTTCCAGTACAAATTCCTCTGGTTGGAATTGTTTGATATGTATCCCTAGTTCAAATTGATCCACTGATAAAATTGCACGAGTGAGGAAATATCTTTTACCCTTGTTTGGATTGAGACTTTTGAAAGGTTGATAGGGTTTTTTAAAATTAAAAAAACTCTTACAACATGTTGAGAAAACTAATTCCTATAGTAGGATAAAGTTTTTAAAATATTTAAAAACCTTCCAAACTTCCATTGGAGGTAAAAAAAAAAAATTTACTTTATTTAATTTAATTTTTCTATCTTTATTTTATTTTTATAATTCCAATTTAGTTATCTTTTTAAAACTTACATCTAGAGGGTATTTTAATAATTTCAATATGAAACTTTCATTAAATCTTATATTTTAATCAAATAAAGTATACTATAAACTATATACTCTCTACATTCCAAAAAGATTGACAAAAATTTCTATTTTGGACATCCCAAAATGATTAGCAAAATTTCTATTTTGGGCATCCTAAAATGATTGACAATTTCTTTTTTGAATTGATAGCTAATCAAGCAACTGTTTAATATACCTTACTAATTTACATCTATTTTCACACTATCAATAAATTACTACTTATACTTTTGACTTTGAATTTGTATTTTCAATGCAAAGAAAAAAAATATTATTCAATAATTTTTTTAAGTTTCAATAATCATTTTACTACTAATATTTAAATATTATCACCAAGTTTGTAGTTTCAATAATAACTATACTTTATTAATATTTATAAAATAAAAAAATAAATAGAGATATTTCAGTAAGAAAGTGATTAATATACATAAAATAAGTATAATTAACTAACTTTCTTAATTTTTGTGAAAATAAAATTTTGTCAATTATTTTGGGACGGAAGAGTATTATTACCTTACCTTCTTCCCAAATAAAACAAAATTAAATTATCGATCTTATCTTCTAAAACCTTACCTTATCATACTTTAAAAAAAAATTTCTTAACTTACCACCTTTTTTCCTAAACATGAAGTGAAATTCAAATCTGCTCACATTCTTTTCGAACTTGGGCCTATATTTTTTTTTTTCTAAATTCGACCACGCCCGAACTGTATAGCGTGGCCTTTTACATTGAGCCCAATCTGCCAAGTTTGGTTTAAATTTTCATTTATGCCACACAAAGCATTAAACTTGGAGGTTAGGGTTTCGAAATTGGCGGGAAGAGCAAATAAGCAGAGCAATAATGGCAAACAAGCTGATAACTGAAATGGGACTACCAAAGTCAATCGCCAACATATTTTCCGCTCGTAATATCATAACTGCTAAGGTAACTAACAATCGCTTTGCTTCTTCCTCTCCTCAAATTTAAAACCGTCTTTTTTTCTGTTTCGTTTCAGGACGCCTTATCTTTAACCGAATTCGAGCTGATGGAGGTCCTAGATATCGGATTACCAGCTGTAACCTCTGCTGTGGCCCACATCAGTGCAATCGTCTCACCTCCTTATCAAACTGTGCGGAAATTATTATAATGAATTTTTTATTATTTTATTTTAAAATTTTGGAATCGATATAATTTCTAAAAAAAACAATTGATTTCTAGGCATTATCTTTGATGGAGGAACGGCTGCAAAATGAGCGATTAGCAGGCCATCTGCCTACTCGTTTGAAAGGGTTAGACAATGCTTTGTGTGGTGGAATTCCGTTTGGTGTTTTGACTGAGTTAGTTGGTCCTGCTGGAATTGGTAAAACCCAAGTATGGATTTCAGTTCAACTGGTTAATGATTGTTCCTTTCTTTATTGGTTATAGCTGTCGGTTACAAGTCACTGTGATTGTGATGAATCTTTTTGTTTCATTTAAATCATATTTGATTTGATTAACTGAATCGTATTGATTTTAATCTACTGCTTGATATGATTGTGCTTTGCAATTGTAAACGCTCAGGTTGTGACAGACAACCATATGTTGAAAGCTATGAAAGATGCAGTACTGTTTTTAGCTCTTTTAACTTTCAGAATCTGGTAGATGGACACACAGTTGACTTTAAATAGTTTAGGATCTTTTCTTAATTCATGCTTGGATATAATAGCTTTGTATTATTGACGGTTGGATTATTCCAATAGTTTCTTATGAAACATTTCTGAATTGAATTGGATTACATTCCTTTTGTTATCCATCACTTATGAATCACTGATACTTTAGTTCTGGGAATGTGTCTGTTTCATTTTATGTTGAACATATCTTAGACCTCACCAACAGACACGCATATCATAGGCTAATTTTTTAAAAAGGCATCATGTCCTACATTTCTATCCATGCAACTTAATCGATCACAACCTTCAGTTACTAGTTGCATTCTATGTGTCATAGACACATTTTTAGTACCAATTGCTCATTGCCTGAATGTTACTTTGTGTTTGATACTGTTACTTCATCTTCTTTATTTTATTTTTTTTCAGTACATTGGAAAGTCTGGTGCTTCATCTTTGTTGAAGTGAGCTTGCAATTAAGATATGGAATTTTCAGCCTTCTTCCTATAATGTGTCATAAATTATTTTCAAGGAAATCATGTTTCATGTCTTTGCTTGGGTGCATGACTACGATTGTGTGACATGCCTCGGCTTTAGCAGCCATTTGGTGTCTGCCTACACTTCTAACAAGAGTGTAAGAATTTTCAAATTTTCAAGGTTCACATATAGAAATTTGATGAATTAAAAACAATATGGAAAAATGAGAGTCAATTTGATTTGATGATGATAATGGTGACAAAATAGCCTTTTTCCTGTGATTGAGTGATATTTTCTTGTTTTGGTGTCACATTGCTGTAATTGGTATCTTTGCTAGTCTCATTTTAAGATTTAGGTATAGAGGACACTAAGCAACTATGCTGGTATCTAATTATAGAGACATGCAGATGATTTATAAAAATGGAAAGAAGAGAGTATTTCATGAAAGAATAATATCTTGTAGTTCCAGCTTACTGCGACGTGAGTTTCTTATTCTTTATGGGTAACATTAAATTTAGTGGGATACATGAGTTTCTTATTCTTTATGGGTAACATTAAATTTAGCGGGATGAATTTCAATGATGCTTTTATTTAATTGTAGTTTTGCCTGAAGTTATCGTTGCTAGCTTCACTGCCAGCAAATTGTGGAGGTTTAGATGGCCATGTAATATATGTTGATGTAGAGTCCAAGTTTAGTTCAAGAAGGTACTTGATGTTCACTTGTTAATATCACTCATTTAACAATATTTTTCTTATTTATATTCAAAAGAAATGAAAGTTATGTCGGATTATGAAATGTGCTTTTCTTAGGATAATAGAAATTGGAGCAACAAGTTTCCCAGAAATATTTCACAGGAAAGGAATGGCACAGCAGGTATGGGAAGGATATTAAAGTTACCCCTTCTAAGTTAATTGCATCCTAACTTCAGTTTGAAAGGACTCATTTTCTATTTATTTTGCAGATGGCTGGTAGAATCCTTGTTTTGCAGCCAGCATCACTTTCTGAATTCACCGAGAGGTGTGAATCAAAGAAAGACTTACTTTGTTTTCAAAGTGAAAGATTAATATCGCATACTAGATATGAATTTGATGTGGCACTGTAGGCCACAAGATGAATAATTCAGATGAATTTTTGGTCATGCACCTTGAATAGTAGCTCATAATGTCAAATATATTGCAGAATATTGGGACTCATAAAAAGTTAGGCAGAACTCACACCACATGGTCTGAAACTAATTTAGTTGCCCGTGTTTTGACAAACTGGACTACAAGATAGGGTATAATGGTTAAAGATTTCTGATAATTTCAGCATTATTATAAATCAGAGTAACTGGTGCCATGGGGGAGGGAGGGAGGATATGTTAACACCAAGAAATGGAGTGAATAATTTGCAACATATTGAAGCATGTGGCAATTACTGATAATACATGCTTATGCTAATATTCCCATCCTTGATCTTACATGCAAAATCTGGTGGACTATATGCCCGCTTCAGCTTGGGGTTATAATTTGTGTTAAATTAATAAATCCCCAAACCTTAATCTTGTCTTTATTTACAATAAACTCTATTGACATGAGAAATTACGTTTAGGCAGACTTCTGAGAGACCAGTATCAATTGTGGGTATATTGTGAACCATTCTGATCATTTTGAAACATAACTGAATGTGATCAATACGTCTATGATTGCTAATTCTTGATATTCATTTCCAATGGATATAGTAATCCCATGGGGCATCTTTCAAACTGACTAGCTGTTCTCATTTAGGTAATAGCTGATTTATAACTATTTATTCATCACAGTTTATGCACAAGAGTTCTGTTATTTTCCATTCATGCATGTCAGTGTTGTATTCTGTATTTGGATGTTGTGAAGTGGAAAGTATGTCATGGTTGTATTGCATGTATTATTTCAGCATGTCACCAATCTAGCCTGAACAGTCATTTCCTCTTAGTCTATTCTTCCTTTTTTCTGAAAAAAATTATCATTGTTTTGTATGGCAATGAACAATCAAAAGACTTTTAAATTGACATGTGTTTTATAATTATTGATTTGTTAAAAGACTTTTAAATTGACATGTGTGTTATAATTATTGATTTGTTACCAGTCTGCAGCAAATCAAGGTTTTGGTCCTTCAACAACAAGTGAAGTTGCTAGTTATTGATAGCATGGCTTCTCTAGTTTCAGGGTAAGCTTCAACTTGGTCAGTATTGTTGGCAACCTGTTTACCCAGATCTGCTCAAATCAAGGGGTGGTAACTCATTATTAGGCAAGGGTCTTGTATAACTTGCATCCATACACTTACAAGCGCAATATTTTCCAGGGGTTATGATTTTACTTGTGGGAGAGAAGCCCATTACATATAAAATGATGTCCTGAGAGAATCTCATACTCTCTTGGCAATATGGAATTGAATTTTGTGCTGTAAAATTCCTGGATAATCTCCTATCATATGTAACTTTTTAATTTAGTTAAAATGGAGAAAAATGAGCAAGACTGAGATGGAGGTTTGTGGACCTGGTTAAGTGAGGTACAGCACAGGTCCTAGTCGTGCTTGCATGGATGTATTACAGATAGTCACTTACTGTGTTAATATGATTATTAGATAAATTGTTGCTTCATAAGACTCCTCATGAGGCTGAGGCGTTACATACAGAAATACGGAGGGGATGTTCAGACATTGGTAGTTTCCTAGTAGTTGTCTTTTTGCCAAAGATGTGATTTGCTTTCCTTTTCTGGATATAAATATGATACTCCATGGACAGCTAACCCAACTTGCTCTTCTATTTGGTTCATGTTATTATTAAAGCAGTGCTACCCCATTTTGTTCAGGGATTATGATCAGGAGACTCCTAGACAACATTCATTGGGCTCGCATCTTTCTTTTATTAAGTGAGAAATTTTTTTTTTTTCTATTAGTGAGATTTACCTGATGTTGTTACTCTCTGCTTAGGGGTTTTTATTTGACTTTAAAAAAAAAAACTTATCTAGGTCACTTGCTGAATTTTCACAAATTCCTGTTGTGGTGACAAACCAAGTAAGATCTCAAAGCTGTGACAAAGTCTGCCAGTATTCTTTTCAAGGTACCTTGGCATTGACTATATGTGAAAACTTCACCAAATTTATTAACAGCATTGGTTTTTCTCATGTGCAGTGCATAAAAATGCTGGACCTCAAGAAGGAACTAAAAAATATGATTCTCATGTTGTTGCTGCTCTGGGAATTCACTGGGCTCATGCTGTGACAATTCGCCTTGTGCTTGAAGCTAAATCAGGTCTGTGTAACCTAAATGGTTTCAGGACAAGATGCAGATATTTTTATTGTAATTATGAAACTTGAAGGCACTTCTGACTGAGCAATATATGAAATTCAATGATGTTTGCACAGTTATTATTGCATATGAAGTTAAAATGATAAGCTTCATTTCAGGTCAGAGGTATATTAAGGTGGCAAAATCTCCAATATCACCACCTATGGCTTTTGCTTTTGACATAACGTCATCAGGGATTGCACTACTGGATGATGTTGGAGTAGAACTTGGAGGGCTTGAGATAAACACAATTCACTGTCAAGGTTTGTCACTGAGACTTATCTGGAATTGAATCTGTGAAAGTGAAACTACATAATTAAGGCAACCGATGATTTAGTCTAAAGGTTTCCACCAAGCAATGGAATGGAGGGAGTACTTTTGCACCACTGGTTGATAGATATCTATATGTTGACTTGAAAAATCTATGGTCGTCCTAGCAGTCTGCACCCCTGATTGCTAAATGCACATTAGTTTTAGCTATAACAGATATCCTTTATTTGCTTATACTCTTCAGTACTTTAGCCTGTTTCATTTTGTAAGTTTTTCATTCATACGAATATGTGTAGAACCTAATACTTGAAAATGCAGGCCACAATGACGTTATTAATTTTGGCCGGGAAAGCATGCAGTAATCGGTCATAATGGAGGTTACTTTTCTTTTTTAAACTTCCTTTCTTGTTTCGGAGTTATTGTGAAAAAGAGATTAATCAGATTTTGAAATTAGGCATTCATTACCTAACCATACCTTTAAAAAGCTGACGGATGACTTAACTCGGACTTGATCACTTAAAATTTTTCTCTTGGAAATGTGTTGTTCATTTCTCTTCTATGTTGATCCTGCATGAGAAGGAATCTGTTATATTAAATTTGTAGCTTGATGGTTTTACCTTCCGTACATGACTGTGTTTACCTGTATCATAAATGTCCAGGCGATGGATAACTCTAAACAAGACTTTGTTCAAAACTTGGAATTAAGTCCCTGGGTGTCTGTGCCTATGCCTCTACTTAACAAACGTATGCATGTTTCAACAGTTAGGGGAGTGGTGGAAATTCTGCTGTCACTCAGGCTTTATCTACAGCTGTCTTCTGTTTTCAACTTAATTGATAAAAGTGAAAAACATACAAATTATCTTAGTTATCTTTAGCAGCATGGAGATGCCATGTACAGAGGACATTGTCCAACTTAAAAACATTCTTGAGCTGCAATTCCAATTCCTAATATTCAAATTTAGCAAGTAACAATTAAAGTAAATGTTTTAAAGGTTATGGAATGATCCAGATCTCTCCTTCCAACTTCTGTGTTGGTGGGAGCTGAAACTAGCAGTAGCTGATTCCCTTTTTATCTTAATGGATATTGTTAATAATGCAAATATTTTAATTTTCTTATGCCACTCATGGCTACTGTATTTACTGATGCTTTGGACTTTGACCAAGCTATTGGATGGAATAAGCTTATGAATATTCTATCACAGAATTCTAGATTGAGAATAATGAAATGCACTTACACAAGAATTGGGCATGGACAAGTTGCAAGATGCCAGCTAACAATTGTTTTGGAGGCATAGGTCTGTGAAATTCCAAAGATTGGAGTATAATGATGCTGTTAAATTACATGTTGTCTTGTTATATGTGGTCAAGAAGATTTCAGACTCCATATTAGGTATATTTTTTATTCAGCTGAATCGTCACAAAGTTTACCTTTGTATATCTTGTTTCAAACTTTATGTGAACTGCCATTCCTAAAAATGCAGAATGGGATGGCTGACATAGACCCAGTAATAAAATGTATGAATGGATGATTATAGGACATAATTTTGACGTTAACCCTTTGACTAGATCTTTATAGCACTGTATTGCTCTAAATTGGTATCATGTTGTATGTTTGAATTGTAACAAAAGCTATTAGTGAAGAAATTGTTTTGTCTATTGGATTTGAGACACAAACGAATTGGTTGCCCGCAACTTTGCTATGTTCTTGCTATGGCCTTGAGTAATATTCATTCCTTTGTTATCATGTTAAAGCATTTATGATGGTGAATGATTGAAAACTTGTTTTTCTCTTTGTTATGTTCCCCTATAAAGACTAACAATAAATGGTTTTAGTAATCTCTTAACCAATCGTAGCAAGAGTTCAAATAAATTTATTGCACTGGTTAGGCTGCTATTATTGATTGTATGGGAAGACACACTTATCGCATTTGGTGCAAAAGTTGTTTGTTTGGGCACTTTGAAAAGGTGAGAAGTAATTGGATGCGGTTGCTTTTGATTATAGAAGTGCTGAAACTATGTCCATTTTCTTTTTCTTATGGACTATGCATGTTTGTTAATGATGATGATACCAAAGGGAAAGATTGCCTATACATTTAAGATTTATTTATTCTATGCTGGAAGGTGAGATCAGGATCAGCCAATCCTCACTCACTTAGAAAAGGAAAAGATATAATGACAGCTTTGTGAATTCTTGGAGAGTTTGAAAGCAGAAGCCAGAACATTGTTGTAGGCTAGGATTCTTGTTAATTTCCACAACAATAAAGGGATATATTTCTTTGTTTTTTTCTTTGGGCTAAGGCTTAAAGGAGTTGAGGGTATTGGAATAGTGACCTAAAGTAAAACTTGGTAAATGAAAGCTTAAAATAATAGTGCCAGAAATTTGAGGTTTTGGAAATAACTGTTTGTAGGTTGGAACCAAATTTTGCTTCTCAATTAGAAATTCTTTTTGCCACTGATATGCTGGTCTCTAGTTATTTTTGGCTTTGTTTACTTTCTCCGAACTTGATATAAATATCCTTGTGTTTTTGCTAGAAATGATGCCTTTGTATATTGTTTATTGCCGTCCCCTATGTTAATACAACATAATTGTACCCTTTTGTGGCTTGTTGGTAATAAGCACTGTTGTTTCTTTACCAGCCGGAGCCTGGCGCATGAGAGATACAAGGTAAACATAGCTGATAGGCGTTGCCCTCCTAGATTTGAAGGTAAGAGACCCAGTGTCTGTTTTGGACATTTACGAAGTACACTTTACATGTTGCACAGGTTATAAAGAGACCAGTACCTGCATTTTGAGGCTTTTCGTTTTAGCCCCACAAAGATGAGCACAAGATCCAAAATCATAGGCCTTGGAACCCTTCAGATTTTTCATGTTTTTAATTGCTTGCATTTCCTCTGTAGTACAATGGCAATATTGTCTTTTTGATAGTTTTGAGTCTTATCTTGAACAAGAATATCGTAGCATGTACTCCATCAAGATTCAAACATGTTGCTGTAATTAATTCTTTGCTGGGACCGAGGAGAGAAACTATTAAATTATAGAAGAAGATTAAAAAAAAAAAAACAGGTGAACCATGTTTTTGCTTTGTACATGAGTTTTGAGTCTTATCTAGAACAAGAATATCCTAGCATGTACTGTTGCTGTAATTAATTCTTTGTTGGTACCGAGGAAAGAAACTATTAAATTATAGAAGAAGATTAAAAAAAAAACAGGTGAACCATGTTTTTGCTTTATACACGAAGTATTATACAAATTTCAGGCACTAGTTTCTAAAACAAGGGAAAAAATTGTCTAGAGAGAAGAAGCCAAAGATTGTGCTTGTTTTTAAGGTTTCTTTTCTTCTCTCTTTAGGTTTTGAATATTGTAATGTTTCCTTTTGGACAACTTGAGCAACTTTAATTCCTCCATAATTAATTGTTTGTTTATCTGTTTCTGTTGAAATGTCAATCTTCCACCTACCTAGTGACCAGCCTGACCTGGGTTTTTATAGTCTAAATATTATGAATAAAGAATTTCCAAAACCTTGGCTAGCTGATGTGTCATTTCATTGAACCTATATTAGTTCTAAAATGCAGATGCATTCAGACCGTGTTACGTTAGATTAATGTGGATTATGTTTTGGATAATACTCCAATGAATTGCATTGCTATTGTTTATTAATTGTTTTGGCATCTTAATCTCCTCGAAATTTTATGATCAGGCGCTGTATTTAAGTCAAGATATATGGCCTCGTTTTGTGCTTACTATATTAATTAGTGGCATCGTATCCAGTGGCTACCATTTGCAACATATCATTGTTTATTAGTCACTTATATGATGTCTATTACTGTTAACTTTGTGGTGATAGCTATTCTCCAAAAAAAAAAAAAAAAAACTGTGGTGATAGCAACTAGAAATTGCGGTTGATGCCATTGCACCTGTTCACCCCAAAGAGTCCCTGTTCCAAATCTTCCTTATTTATTTATTTATTGCAAAACTTGCTTACAGATAAGAAATTACGTGAAGCGTAGTGATAAGCTTATTATATGCTCATTTAGTCTTCTGATATATGTCAAAAAATATATATATAATAATGTCGTTTAAAATAATGCAGGTTACCATAATTGTAACGGATTTGAATCGAAGATCTCAATTAAAACGTTGATTTTATATTCACGAAGATATTTCTTTAGGAATTTATCTTTTAGTTAATCATGTTGAATTACTTACTGTCTACAAGCTTTTGATTTTGAGTTATTGACTAGAAATTAAATAATAATAATAATAATAATAATGTTTGTTGCCATTACTTTAGTCATCTTCAGTGCACACTATAGGTCAGTTTGGTTACCAAAAATTGACCTAAAGGGAAAGAAATAAATAGAAAATCTTGCAGAATAGAATAAAACAGATATTATTTGAAACGTGTTCGTTTGAATTACTCTTTATAGCTGGAGTTGATAAGTGGGGGAGGTACTCTTGTTTTATGTTCTTGGATGAAATTGCTTGTCTTTGTGGCAATGTCGGCATTGTGAACTTAGCTATTTTGTGTTTTACGATGTGAACGTGTTTGGTGTGATTTGCGAGTAATTAAAATTTATAATCAGGTGTGTAACATTAATTAAATTGCATATGAATATATTTTGGTGTGGGACCATCCTGCACCAATGTTCATTTTCTCATTTCTGTTTGTGTAGTTTTCTCAACTCATGAACTCTGCATTGAGATGCTCTACTATTGAATTAGTAGCTGAAATAATTGACATTTTTTTTTTTTTGGGATAATAGAAGGCTTAATAGGTTAGCTGAGCAGTGTGAACTATATATATATATATATATATAAAGAATTAATTTATTTTGATAATTTTGGGCATAATATCCAAATTTTTATTTTTTAAATAATTTTTAAGCATACTGATAGTAAGTACTAAAATTTTAAAAATATTTTCACTACTTTACCTAAAATTTTCAAAATAATTTTTTGTACTTCAAATGATTTTAATTTTGTTAAGAGTGATATGGTTCGATCTAATTTATAGATTAACAAGTTTTGAAAGAATTGAAATTAAATTGTAGTAAAAAAAAAATTTGTAGAATTATCTAAAATTTTTGGTTTTGTTTGATTCCATGATTGGGGACCATTTAGTTCAATTATATTCTATTCAGATAGTCAAAGATTTTTAATAAAAATGTATTATATTAATAAAATAAAACAAACATATAAAATGTTACTTGATTTTATTTCAATTAATTTAGTATTTTTTTAATTCAATTTGATTATAAGAGAATAATTAGAATTGTCTTGAATTTTTAAAATAAAATAATTAGATTTAATTTTATATTTATGATTTTGAAATTTTAATAATTTACTTTTAATTTAGTTAGTTTTTCAAGATTGATATAATTTTTTAGAGATTATATTTAGCTTTCATCAAAATTATAATTTGATGAAAGGATTATCATTTTGTATTAAAAGATTGTTATTTTGAATCACATAATTCATAATTAGATATTTTTGAAAAACATACAGTCATGTTAGAATAATTATTAAATTCATAATTAAAATTAAAATATTTTTTAAAAAAAATTAAATCTCAGTATCTAAACGTATTTGAATTTCATATGTTTTATGGGTTTTGTAATTAAAAGATAAATTACTATTTATTTGGTTCTCACATTAATAAAAGGGGTAGATTTACTTTTCAACTTGATCATGAAAATAATTGAAACTATTTATTTTAATTCAGATAATTTATCTATTTTAAAAAGTTTGAATAAAACTATAAAAACACAAAAAAAAAATGTAAATAATTAATATCATTAGCCTTAAATTTTGTTATAAAGTTGATAAATATTCTCATCACAACAATGAATGAAAAATCAATATTTAATGGATATTAGAATCTCACCACCAAAAGCTCAAAGGAAAAAACTATAAAAATGATGTTTTATATATTGAGGGGTGCAATTTGCTCATGGGTTCTAGAGTTTTGAAACTTTGTTATAAATGGAGGATAAAATTGCAATTGCAATTGCAACTGGCCTTAAGTGGGTTAGAAACAAAATATAATAATTTTTAATTCCTTAAACAAAACAAATGCCACGTTTGATCTCCACAATTGATGGATTGATGTAGACCACACCAGACATGACCACTAAAATAGAAAGGAAGAGAAGGAAGTGGGGGGCCAATCCTTAAAAAAGGGGCATTTCTGTAACTTCACAAGAAATCATAACTTATGGTATAGAATAGTACTAGTATTATCGGTCCCTTTCTTCCATCATTTTGAACCAATCAAATAATTGCTGCCGTTGAAGATAGAGAAAATGATTTTATTTTTTTTTTAAAAAAAATAGAACCTTTCCGTAAACGAGACAATTAAAATATTGGGGGGGTAATGAATGGACATGAAGCATCCACGTCTCCCTAGGCGTAGCAAACCTCGTACGCCTCCTGCCGACAGTGTAGGATACCCATAAAAAGGAGGAGAGCTTAGTTGTACCTTCCTTTTGTATACCCTTATTTTATCAACTCTATATTATCTGTGTTTCTACAAAAATGTATTCTGGTATTTAATTTTATATTTATAGCTTCTTTATTTCAGGAAATTAACATGTTTCATAATTTGGGATGGGATGGATTTCGCTGTTCTGTTTTTTTATTATTAAAATTATAATTTTCAATTCATATTTAATATTATAATATTTATATTCACTTTTGTATATTCTTAGTTGATATTTTTTAAAAAATAACATTAAGTAATAATGTCTATTTTATGAACTTACCTTTGTCAAAATTAATAAATAAATACATTTTTTATTTTAATTGGGACATATCGTTATTAAATGAGGTGAAATATCAAAAATAATATTAAGACTGATGATTTTCTACTGAGCTTGGAATGGGCGAAATGAAAATTATCATATCTATGATCCTGTATTTCATAAATTCTTCAAGATTGTTGGATTTATATTTTAAAATTACTTAAATATTTTTTTTGTACATTAAAGATTTTATATTTTCATGGCTGTTAGATAGATATTTGAACAATGTATAATATATTACTATAATATGTATGAATTAAAAGAAAATTACTTTTCAAGTAAAAAAATTATTTTATAATTAATTAATATATACAATTTTAATATAACATAAATTTTATATTAAAATTATAATGAAAATTTTATTACCACAGGCATAGATTAACAATTAGCGTAAAATAATATATTCCTTTTTCACGTGGGGATTAGAATTTTAATCAACAAAATAGGCGTAGGCTTGTCAATTGCATTAGCTCCCAGGAATTAATAAAATGATCTGATTTTTAGTTTGATTTGATTTCCATCAAAATTATTGAATTTGACTCTTATGATACATTTGAACCACCATAACTAATTACATATATTTATAAAACATAAAATTGTCAATGGAAAAATAATTATGTCTTGGACCCAAGGGCGATGTTTATCCATTGATAAGATCAGTAATCAATTGTTTTTAATTATTTTTACATTGATTGAAATTTAAATTTATAATAATTTTGATATATTAGTAATAAATGAATACTTAATCATCTCAAGATAAGATAATATATAAATAAACTTATATTTTGTATATATCACATTTTTAATAGAAGAAATTGTCAAAATATAAATTTATGACCTGTATTGTACTAATAAATATTTAGTACTTACATTATTAATTTAATACGTTTTATTACTATATTTGAAGTATTACAATATATATATATATATATATATATATATATATATATATATATATTTGCTAGAATTTTATGATTTAAGATTAATTATTTAATTTAATGGTGATACATTATTAATTATCATCTCTCAGCTCGATCTAATGAATCATATAAAAATCTTATAGTATTATTATATTTGATAAAAATATTCGTGATTAATAAAAATACAAAATTATTACAAAAGGTTTATGTTAAAAATACATATATAATACAATAATTTTGAAGCTAGATAAATATATTATTATTAATTATGATAAAATTAATTTTATATTGATACTTTAAATTATAGAAATAAATATTTTAATTAATAGGATAAAGTATAAAATTTTATCTTGTGGTTTCCATATTTGATAAATATGATCTCGTGATTTATTTATTGGCAGAATTCTACCATGTGATATAACTCTATTTGCAAAGAGATCAAATTCATAATTTCATTATATTTATCTAATATGATATTAAATTTTGTACATTATTTTAACTAATTATATATGGATATATAATTTTTTTGCTCTAAATATAGCATTTATTCATTTTTTTACTATATATATATATATATATATGAACAATTTTTATTTCTATCACTATAAAATTTGTTCAAATATATACAGAAAGTAAATAAAAAAATAAATTTTATATTTGGAGTAAAAAAATTTTATATCTAAATTTTAGATACATAATTATTTAAAAATAATATATAAAATCTAGTATCAAATCAGATAAATGTAATGGAGTTATAGATCTAATACTATTTTACAAATGACATTATACAATAAAATAGAGTTTTGCTAATAAATAAATCACAATACTATATTTACTAAAAAAAGTTTATAGCACAAAATTTTATATTTTTTTCTAATTAATATATAATTATTTATAAATGAAATAACGTCAAATACTCTACAAAAGTATATTTTTCATCAAGAAAACCAGTAGCTTGTATAAGAACCAAGATTTTGAATAAAAAATGTCAAAAATAACTAAATAAAAAAAGACTTGTAAAAGGAGCAAAAGAGCAATAAAGAGCGGAATATAGTGTTGGAACATTTTTATCATTACAGATATATGCTTCTAGAAAAGTGATTTACTTTTCTAATTAATGATTAAGTCTTTTTTAAAGATATTTTAATGTATAAAAGGAAAAAAAAAATGAAAATAGGATACAGTTTTAGCCAACCATGTATAGAAATTAGTATAATTTAATTATATATATTTTTTATACTTGTAAAACTGACTGGAAATTTTATTTTTTAATTATTGAAAAATTATATCAGAGATGAAGATAATTGATTCATTTTTGCCTTTGAGTGAATGGACTATGGAGATATCTAAGTGCAATATTTGACAACACAACTTGCCCTCAAAAAGCATAGAAATTAAACCAAAATTTCAATCTCAGCAGTAAACGAAAGAGACATTTCCTAGAATGATACCTCAATGAAATATGAATTGTGACTAAATATAATATTGATCCAAAAATTTATTAAACATTTATTATTTGCGTGTGTATAATCAAACACTTCAATTTTTAAAATATTATAATCTTAATTTGATAAAAAAAAAAAAAAAAAACCTCACGTGTCATGACATGGATATGAAAATTAATATAATTTGTTTACTTTGACTATGAAATTTTAAATAACTAATTAAAAAATATTTCTTCTGTTCCAAATTAGATTTCATTTCTAAATTATATGTCATTTTAAAAAGAAAATTTTGTTTCATAATATTTGACGTTTTTCAATTATCAATAAACATTAATTAATTTTTTTCAACTCTACTCTTTCTCTTTTTCATAATAATTGTTTCTTTTTAGAGTGTACAATAATTTATAAAAATAATTAATTGAATATAATATAATATTTTTTTATATGTAATAACACTTATTGAATACAATTCTTAATACGTGTGTAAAAATCTTAAATGATATTTATTAAGGAACAAAAAGAGTATTATGTTTTCATAATTTTTCTTACCAGTAGAAATATAAAAAATGAGGAGCTTGTTTTTCATATCCTTTTTTTTTTTCTCCCATTTCAAACTTAAAAAATATCTCATTAATTTTTTATTTAATGAGTTCGTACTCTTTTTTTTATTTAATATGTGACTAATATAAAAATATAACTTTAAGAATTTGACTAATCACCTGATAATGTGAGGTGTGTAGTCCACTTTTTAGTAAAATAATTCGTTCAAAAAAAAAAACCTATGAATTAGTATCATATATATAATGACAATATTTGAATACATAAATGAAGTATTTAAGTATATTTTACACAACTATTCACTAATATCTCAATTATTTAGTGTTTGTATCATAGTATGTAAAATTAAATTAGTGCTTAGAAGATTTGTTCTCCATCAACTAGTTTACTATGGGATTTTTACCACATGGATTTTAAAAAATATATATATATATATAAAATCAAGAATATTAAATTTTAATTAATATTTAAGCAACATAATTAACAAATTGTTCCTTCTTTTTCTTAATCTCATTCATTCCTAGAGGGAATGAGATGCAATTTCCTTTATCATAGCTAACTAAATTAGTTGGGGCCCACTACATCTCAAATTTTTCATGATCAATTTCCTGTTAAAACAATAGAATTCTCATCTTATTGCACTTGTTGGTGCTATGAACTAGCAACATAGTTCATATGCTTGGAAAGTAATCCATCTAATTAATAAGCATCTATCAATCATGTTACAGTCAATACCAGCTCACAATCCCATCTAATCAAGTTTCTGTTATACAGTGAACCTTACCTAATGACTAGTTGATTAAAGAGATTTTAGATTTTTTTTTAAAGTTAAAGTATCGAATAAATTATTAAATTTATTTTAAAGTGATAATAAATAATAAAATAAAATTTTTTATCAGATTTACTTATGAATTTATATTTTTTTATCAAAATTATTTTTAATATTATATTATTTCATCATAAAAATTATTTTGCTTCAAAATATATTTGATATTGTATTATTTCTTTATAAATGTTAAAATCGTATGAGAAAAGTGTGTAGTGTTTTCATTATAAGAAAATAGTGTACACGTGGTGGGTGAAGATTAGTTAAGAGGGCTGTCACAGAAGATTAGCGTTGTGTCGATAGGATCGGGAAGGCAACCGGCTGTAGGCGGTTGAGAAGCCACGATCAAAGGTGGTGGTGGATGGTTTGAGTTTACCAAAATTGGAAATAAGTTTAGCAATTGGAAGGTACTACTAATAGTGCGGACTAATAAAAGTGTTTAATATTCCTCTCGACTATCACTCAATCTTCCAAGGTTTTGAAGTCTAAGAGGATGTACATATAATTTATTGATATAGTTATAGAGATTTTTCATAATAAATATTGTTTGGTAAATTAAATAAATTAATAATTGATAGTTTATATAATTTTAAACTGTTATAATTTTAATTCGCTCTTAATTGAAGTTTTTTTAACTTATATGGTAATAAAAAATTAAAATTATTTTTACTCCATTATCATTCTTAAAATTTTATTATTCAAATACTAACTATGAACTATAATATTTAATTATTTATATAAAAATAAATTATTTAAATTATTATATATAAGCTATTAAAAATTATATATAAGATATATTAGTTACTAAAAATATATAGACATATATATATATATATATATATATATATATATATATACACTAATTAATTTCATAAAAATAATTATTAAGATGTTATAAGTATAAATTAAATAATTACAGTATTCTAAATTTTAAAATTATATTTTATGAGCATATGTGAAATATATATTATTTTACTATATTTTTTATTTATTAGATTTAATACATAAAATATTAGTAGTATACTCTTATTAGATATTTTATAAATTAAGAATAACGGTTAGAAATAATTTATGAATACTTAATATCAATCCACTATTAGCTATTGTCATCATCTATCCCAAACAAACTCTAAACAAATAAGTTTTGTTTATTATTATCATAATAATCAAAAAATAATTTATCATATTTGATAGATTATAATTATTACAATAATGAAGTAAAGTAATTTTTAAGTTCATTCATATTTTGATAGATTATAATTATTACAATAATGAAGAAAAGTAATTTTTAAATTCATTCATATTTAAATTAAACTTAAAGTAAATAAGTCATACAAGGAAGATTTTAATTATAAAAATGATGATTATATATATATATATATATATATATATATATATATATATATATATATATATATATATATAACAAAAAGTAAAATATGCATAGCACTATATTAAATATATAAGAGAAAAA
>CATIWR010140445.1:0-15909 GCA_949677035.1 Omphalea diandra
TATTTTTATTTTTTGTTTTGGTGCATTTTATTTGTTTTTTTCATTACTTTAAATATTGCTGTAATATTAACAAGCCACAAACACAAAAATTTGTAAAAAAAATTTATATTCCTTGTACACATGCCCCCTATCCCACCCCCCCCCCCCCCCCCCCCCCCCACCCCCTTCCCCACCACCCACCCCCCTCTCCATCCCCAACCCTAACCCCACCTTTCCTGCCATATATGTTGGAACCACTCTTCCCCACCCCAAACCTCATCTTGATTCCCTCTTACCCAAATCATCATCTCCATCAAATGTCAACCTTTTCATTCACAACTTACTGCTCAACTGACCTACTTTTGGACTTAAAAGAATGTTTGCAAGACACTACAAGGTACAACAAGCCTTTATACCCTCAAAAACATAAAAAATCTGGAAGGCAACTTGGGTTTGTTAGAATTTTGGAAGATGGATATGTTGAGGATATTATCACCAAGTTTAATGGCAGTTGAATTGGGAGACATAAAATAACAGTGGACTTTACGAAATATAACAAAAGCTCTAGAAACATTGATATTACAACAGTGACGAAGGGTAAAGTCAATAAACTAGATATACATAATCGCTTTGGATGGAGAGACAATAGGTCTTATCTTGAAGCTACTATTGGTGATAAGCATAATAAACCAATAAAATTAGTTTATGCTTAACTCATTTTTAATGGGATGAAAGAAAATGATACTTAGCTATCCAAAAGTTTAGTTGGATATGCAAAATATCCTATTTTAGGGGATAGTCTACACAATATGATGAAAAGAGATAAGATTGTGAAATATGAATGTAAACCTATGGGTGAAAAATTATTTTTGTTTATTTTCAAATCATAGGAAGAAAAGATGGATCGGGTAGAGAGAAACACAGAATGGTTATCATCTTAGGTAGAATCGGTTGAACAATGGAATCCCTCAGTAGTATGTAACAAAATGTTTGCTTGGCTAAGATGTGAAGGCATCCCTCTACATGCCTGGTGCAAAAAAGTTTTCTTTAGAATAGAAAATTTATGGGGATCTTTTATCGTGGAAGATGAAGTTACTAGGCTCAGAAAATGTTTTAATGTAGGCAGAATCCTAATATGTACTTCAATTTCAGAATTCATTATTGGATTAATTAATCTTAGAATTGATGGAAAAGACATTCTAGTTAGTATTCTAGAAGAGCCCTTCAATGATTCTCATGATAGTAATCTGAGGTTTAATTCATCCATGAAATTAGAACCATATGAATTCTTATGTGATAACTTTTGCTCAGGATCCATTTTTATGAAGAACTCAAATTCCAGTAAGTTTGTTGGCGATGCAAGTAATGAGAATAAACAGTGATACTTTGCATGGGCACGTATCAAAGACACAATTGAATGTTAATGATCATACCATAGAGAAGGTGAACAATTATGCCACTACAACTGACCACTCGAATCTAGTTACACAAGCTGGAATATGCACACCTTGTCCCTTACCACAACTTGAGCCATTTAAACCTTTTGATGCTCCTTAAAATAACAACAAGAAGGCTCAATCACCCATCATTGAAATGCCCTTAGATCCCAACCTTCTTGAACGAAATTTTAAATCCACACTGGGCCAAGGTAATAATTCTAACTCAGCCCAAAACCACTCTCCTCTAGAATATATCAAAACCAATGCTCCTCCTTTGGGCCCGCCTACTGCTTCATACTTCAAAACCACCCACAACTTCTTTTTTGCCAACCCGACCTACCCCGACTTATCCCCCCTGCTCATATAAACGACAACTTGAATCTACCATTTGCCCCAATCCTGATTAGTTGTCCATCTTTGCTCAACTCTGTCCACCAAAAGAAAAGAAAGACAAAATCTACTTGGATAATGCATCACCCAAATTCTCTCTCCAATTTTGCTAAATGCAAGTAGTACAACAAAAAGAGCTATAAGAAGAAACATTTTACTGCAGTTGCACCTCAGATTCTAATGTAGCTGGTGGATCAATTTTGAATAGCGATATTATCAACAAAAATGTTATCATTGTTAATGATGAGGAGCCTGATCAAAATGAAGGGTACTAACAAGTAATCACTCTGATTTTGGAAGAGCAATAAGAAGCAAATAAAATAATAGTTATGGGTGAACAAATTGAACTTGTAAATGGTAATAGAGATACACGTCTTTAGAAAATTGTTGAGATAGAGGTATTGGATAGGGAGAGTGGGGTATAGATACAGGAAAACCTTAAAGCTTAAATTCAAAGCTTCGTGATTTTGCCTTTCCAATTGTGAGTATATTCCCAATGAATATTGTGTCTTGGAATATTTGCGGATTATTTAGTAGTGTCAAAAGAAAGGTTGTAGCAAGAATTATCAAAAAAAAAAAATTACTAGTTTAGTGATGATCTAAGAAACCAAAATGCTAGATTTTGAGAACAAAGTAGCTAAGCAAATTTGGGGTGGTGACTTTGGCAAGTGGGAATTCATTCCATCAATAGGTTCAACAGGCAGCTTGTTACTCACATGGAATCCATCATTTTTCAATGCGTCTGGAATACATAAAGGTTCTTATTGGATTGCTGTTGAAGGAACTCTGATGCATAATAAGGTGAACTGTGTTATTGTCAATGTTTATGCTTCGAATAATGCTAATAACCAGATTGCTTTGTGGATTGAACTTGAGAATTTTTTGATGCACTATTCTGTCACTTTACTAATTGTAGGCAATTTCAATGCTACACTGGTGTATGTAGGTAGATATTCACAAGCAAATTCTCCATCTCAACCTTTAAAAAAGTTTCAAGAATTTATCAATAATTCTCAATCCATTGACCTTCCATAAATTGGAAAGAAGTTTACCTAGAGCAATTCTATAGCAACGAACAAAATTCATAAGATGTTGTGCTGTTTGCACTTTCCTAACTCAAAACAATGGTGTCTATAAAAAGGATTATCTGATCATTGCCTATTGTTGCTATCTTTGCTTGCACAGAATTAGGGACCTAGACCGTTCAAGTTCTTGGACTGCTGGCTACAATTCCTTAATTCTCTGGGCAAAATACATCAACGGTGGAATGGATTCAAGGTACCTGTTTCCATCATTAAAAAGCTAAAATTGTTAAAGGGTTGCCTCACCAAATGGAATAAAGAAGAGTTTGGGTACATTGACACAACAATTAAGAATCTTGAACAGGAGCTAGATTCAATAGAAAAGCAAATGGAAAACTTGAATCCCAATAGTGCAAGGGATTGAGACACACTAACTAGAAAGCGTGGTTTTATATGCAGACAGTTATGGCTAAAAGAAAAATAACAAAGTGTTCATGGAGACAGAAATCTAGGGCGCTATGGTGCAAACTTGGAGATCGCAATACACGGTTTTTTCCACCTTACAACAATAACCAAAGCAAGACACAACTTTATTGGCATATTATCAAACTCAGATGGGTTTGTTGAAGACGCAGAAGGTATTAAGAATTGTGTGCTAAACCACTTTAAGAATGTTTTCATAAAGGAGACGTATACACTACCTAGCCTTGTATCAAATACCTTCAAGAAAATATCAAGTGAGATGCAAACATTTTAGAAGCTCCTTTTTCAATAGAGGAGGTGAAAGACGCAGTTTGGCATTGTGATGGCTCAAAGACCTCAGGACCGAATGGCTTCAATTTCAATTTCTTCAAAGCCTACTAGGAAGTTATCTGGTTTGATGTCATGGAACTGATAGATGCATTCCATCTAACTGTATTCCTGCTCGAACAGCGCCATTCTTTGTAATGCTAATTCTAAAAGTTGAAGGGGCTACAAAAGTGGCAGACTTGAGATCAATTAGCCTAATCGATAGTTTATACAAGATAATCTCCAAACTTCTTGTGAACAGATTACGGTTTGTAATCTCAGACGTTAATGGATATCAACTAAGTGCATTCCTCTCTAGAAGAAATATCTTGGGCAGTGTATTAGTGGCGAATAAAATTATTCACTTGCTTACAAAATCTAAAAATGATGGTGTTCTGTTTAAACTTGATTTCCATAAGACTTTCGATAGTCTTAAATAGAAATATTTAGACTCAGTGATGGAGTAAATGAATTTTAAGTATAAATAGAGAGCATGGATTCAGGCGTGTATCTCTTTAGTAAGAATATCTTTCCTGATTAATGGAAGTCCAACGTCAAAAATTCAATTGTCAAAAGGTGCAAGCCATCCTCTTTTATGTTTCTTATTGCGGCGAAAGGGCTGTCGGTTATGTGTCATTCAACAATTGAATTAGGCTTATCTCTGGCATTTCATCTTCCAACAATGGTGACAACTTTCTACTTCTTCAATACGCTTATAATGCTCTTTTGTTCTGTAAATCGGATGTTCGAGAACTTATGTATGTTAGAAGAATGCTAAAATGTTTTTGCTTTGGTCTCAGGTTTGAAGGTCAATTTCAATAATAGTGCTCTGATGGGAATCAATGTAGACAATGTCTGGTTAAATAATGCAATGTCAGCTATCTAATGCAAGACCTACTCATTGCAGTCACTTAACATAGATTACTTATTGGGGCTAATCTAAGGAAAAAAGAGATATGGGATCCAGTAATTAACAAAATTAAAAGAAAGCTATCAGACTGGAAGACTAAATTCTTGTCGCATGATGGCAGACTTACTCTAATAAAGTCGACTCTCAACAATTTGCCTTTATACTACCCTTCACTTTTCAAATTACTTAAAGGTGTTAAGAAATCAATCAATTTTTTCTTTCAAAACTTGTTTTAAGGAGTCATTGATGAAAAGAGAAAGATGTGTAATGTCAAATGGGACATTATACAACTGCCAAAAAAATATAGAGGACTAGGGGCTGGATCACTGATGCAAAAGAGCTAGGCTCTTTAGTTCAACTGGCTATGGAGATTTATGAAGCATCAAGAGGAACAAGCTTTTATGGCAAAAGGTGATTTCAAACAAATATTACATTTAATCAGGTATGATATCTTAATCCTTTTTCCCTTCATCTAGCTCTTCAATAATCTGGAATCAAATCCGGTCGACAAAATATGAGAGACCTTTTTGTGATGGGATCAAACTCATACCATGCAAAAGGACCAAATCCATTTTTGGATCGATGTATGGGCCTTTGAAACTCCATTAAAAAAAATAGGTTCCCTAGACTTTACAAAATGTCCCTTGATTAGACCTCTCTTAAAAATATGGTCTTTTGGGATGGGTACAGGTGGGAATGGAACCTACGATGGTAGAGACAATTAAGAAGTTGGGAAACTGACAAGGAAAGAGATATTTTCGACGTTATAAATGATATACCATATTCACTATATTATAAAGATAGAGTAGTATGGAAATAAAACCCCAAGGGTGAATATTCAGTTGTCTCAACTATGCAATTAATGTTTAACTTGCCACTGGCCACCACTCTACCTCCGCAATTACAGGTATGTGGCGTAGCTTAGTACCGCCTAAAGTTGAGATATTTTCATGGATGGCACTTCTAAATAAATTGAATACCAAGGAACTACTTCTTAGGAAGTGTTTAATTGAGGTAGAGAACACTAATTGCCCTTTCTGTCACCAAGATAGGGAATCAATTGATTATTTATTTGTGTTATGTCCTATAGCCCATTTTATTTGGTATAATTTAACTCTATGGTGGGGGGTTACTTCGGTATGTCCAGTTTCGTTATATGAATTATTTGCATAATGGGAATTCTTAAGTTGTGGGCACTTTTCAATGGAAGGAGTGGGTGATTATATTTTTGTCAATCTTAAGGTCTATTTGGCTTGAGAGGAATTAAGTTGTATTCAATGGTAAGTCCCTCAACTTCAATCAATTGTTCTTCCTAACTGTCCATAAAGCTAAATAATGGTTCAAAGCTTTAAGTGATGAAGGTATACTTCAAAATCAGGACATGTGATTGGCTATTGAGGCAATTAAAAAACATAAAACTACAATTAAGTGAAGAAATTCTTGTCATGGATGGCAAGCTCCTAATTTCATAATCTTAAAGTGGAATGTAGATAGTTTCTCTTTAGGAAAACCAGGATTGGCAAGGGCTGGGGGTGTTCTTAGAGACCATACGGGTTTGGTAAAATGTATTTTCTCATTTCATTAGGGAATACTTGATTTGAATGTGGCTAAAATAATGACTATTAGGAAAGCCCTACAAATAATTGTTGAAAATGTAGATTTACATTTCTCTTAGCTCATCATGTAATTAGATTCACCAAATGCAATTACTTGGGTGTGTTAATCTAATGCTTCCAGACCATGGCAATTCAAAGAAGAATTCTATAAGATTGAGATGGTTGCATGATGTATCTTTTGTTCATACCATGAGAGAAAATAACCACATGGGTGATACGTTGGCAAAACAGGGTAATAATAGAGATATTGACTTCATTGCCAAGTTATAAATGCTCTCTTTTGCGATAGTGAGTTATTCATTGTCTTACTATAATATTTGTTGCGTACTTTGTCCCAGATTTTTTCCTTTAACTTTTTGAGACCTAGGTTGGTTGGAACAGGTAAATTTAATGATTCGGGATAGTTAGCCTTCTTAAATTAAATTTTTCCTAATTTTATTAATGAAATTGATTTGTTTATCAATATATATATATATATATATATATATATATATGTGTGTGTGTGTGTGTGTGTACATACATACATATACATACACACATATATGTGTGTGTTACACACACAGATATATATATATTCTGGTTAAAAAAGAAATCAATTTTTTTTCATTACATAGGCATTATTAGCATTTGAATTTGAAAGCTCAATTAAAAGAAAAGGAATAATTTGTAGGAGAACTGCTTTTTCATTAGTTATAATGTTTATGTAATCCCCTGTTTACCATGTAGATTTGATGTCATCATTCATTTTGTTGGGATTAGTAAGATTACATCCAAGCTATTCCACCTCATAATAATGATAAAAATTAGCGTTCATTATTTTGAATATAAACATTTTAGTGCCTTTAACTGTGTGGTTGCTAGGCTCAAAGCTTTTGGTGAGAGTGTGGCTGCTAGCTGCTTGTATGATCAATTTCGTTTATAGCTAGGCCTATACTTTTTCACGCGTTGTTCGCCTTATGCAAGATTTTAGGAGAGTAGAGTGGAACCTTTGAAGTCTAAGAATCAAAACAGGCAAGTTCATCACTACCATTTAGTCTTGTGGGAATTTTGGGAAAAAAAAAAAAAAAGGAAAAACATCAATGCGATTTTCTTAATAGTTTGTGAAGCATTTTCTGATCATCTGAATTAAATCGCATCTTGTTTCAAAATATTTTATCCCAATATTTATTAAATTTGTGAAGTATTTTTTGATCGTTATAAGAAATTTAGTGTCTTATTAAAAAATATTTTGTCACAATTTATATTAAATTTTTCATCATAAATATATCATGACAAAATCGATTTGTTATTATATTCATGAAAACAATCTTGTCTTAATATGTATATTATGACAATTTATATTTTGTCACAATAGTATATAGATTAGATTACGAAGATATTTATCACAATAAAAGATTTTTATATTGATAAAATTCTTTTTATAACAAATAAATTTTTTACAAAAACTCATATATATTTTAAAATAATATTTTATCATACATTTGGCTTATAACTTGACTTAATATTGATTGATACATTATTGGTTTACTGTAATGTTGAAATGGTATTAGACATCTTTGAATTTATCCACTTGTAAGATGAAGATATTTTTCAGTGGTCACCCATTTTTAAATTTCTTCACACTCAGCAAGCTCAATTGCATAGTTTTAAAGCATAATTACTCATATATTTATGAAATCAATTCATTATTATAATATAGACTTTACATTATTTAACTTTATCTTGATGTAATCTTTATAATACTTATTGACCCACTTAATCAATAATTATTATTTAAAATAAAATTAATTAAAAAGTAATAAAATAAAATAATATGAAATATTAAGTTATTTTATTCAAACTTAAAATAATTATAATATATTTAATTATAAATTTAGATATAAAATATAGTATTCATCAATTTACATCCTAAAATCTAATAAAAATTCAAAAATATCACTTTTAAATAGTGAGAATCTCAATAAATTTGTTCTAAAATTATAAAAAATTAATTTAATTTTTAAAAATTTATTAGATATGCAGGTATTATTTATCATTTTTAAGAATATATAAATTTGTATGTTAAGAAAAGTAATTTTATATACTTAATTTGTGATTTAATTTTGATATTAAATATTATAAAAAAATGAAATTAATATATCCAAATTTAGCATCTATATATATATATATATATATTTTTCATTTATTGTGACAAGTTATTTTGAAATAAAAAATTATTTATTGTGATAAAATAATTTTAATAACATATTAATATTTAAACATATTGATAAAAGTGTTATTATACCAAAATTATTTTCTTATTATATATAGTTTTATCTTTTGTGCTAAAATTTTAACAAAAATATTTTTACACTAAATTTTGGTGTCTTTCTATTCTTATATATTGTGATAAGTTATTTTATCACACCAAATGATAATTTATTATGATAAAATAATTTTATGCTAATTTATAGATTAATTAAATATAGTGAGAAAAGTGGTATTATGATAAAATTAGTTTCTCATTATTTTATAACTTTATAAATGTCAAAAAGTTGGCATCTCGATTTTGTGATAAAATATTATGACAAAATAATTTGTGTCATTATATTTCTTTTATCTTCATTTATTGTGATAAAAATATTTGTCAAATTTTCATTTTGTCACAAATTAATCAATTTTCACAAAAATTGTAATAAATTGTAATTTTGTCATGATAAAATCACATATTGTGACAATAGTAATTTCATCACAAAATTTTTTGTCATAATAAGCAAAATTTCTTATAGTTAGCTTCTATGTTTTTTTATTTCTTTTCTAACTAAAATTTTCAGATACGTATATGTATCGCATGCCTTGATGGAATGTTAGGGAGATATGTTCCTAACGTAGAAAGAACTCAAAAAATATAATCCAAAGTTGAGGCACCCAGTGCACCAGGGAACTTGGCAAATATGAGAGATATGTCAATGGACTGTATGGAGAAAGATGGTGTTGGTGCAATTGATCATGCAAGAATATTTGAAATTTATAATGATTCACACAATTATCTGGTTGCACAAAATGTGGACAAGATCAAGGTAGATGTCTAAAACATACAGGGAAGTATTGCATCTAGTTTGTGAGGTCAAGTCTTACTTACTAGACATTTTCAACACGCTCCTATGTAGTCCTCTTAGGAGAACACTGTAGTGGTTACTGTTATTTGAGGATAAATTTTTCAATAAAATTTTCAAGTCATTACTTAAATATACTTCTTGAGTAAATAAATCTTTCTAAATTCTTCATGATATCCATTTGTCCATGTTTGTTTATCAACGATTATTTTATTTCTCTATTTATGATTAGAACCATTTTCAGTTGAAGCTATTCTGTTTTTTTTTTTTCTCTTGCTCTGTCTTGAGCGTAAAGCTATAACAACAAATGTGTGTAATTCTTGGCTGCAAACTATAATGGAATAATCATAAAGTTGTTTGTGCTAGTATAAATGGTATAACAACAACGCCACTTGATTGATAGAATTTGTGTTTAAAGACTAAAAGGACACTGACTTCTAAAATGGCTATCTATTGTTATGATTGTGGATGCTTAGTGCGTGCAGGTGATCACATAACATAATTATGGATGCTTAAAATAGTGCATGTTGATCATATAAGGATTCGGCAGCTGATTTTAAACCCTACAAAGAGCTATTTGAATGTCATAACACATAAGTGGGCATTAACTATTAAAAATATAGTTCCAAATCCACCATTTCAAATGTTTCAAAAAAAATTACTCCATCTATTTGTCTGTGTTAAAATAGTATCAAAGTCCACCAGAACTTGAAATGTAAATTGGCATTATAATTTCCAAATCCACCTTAAAACTTTTGAAGCTTAATTTTGCGTCAATTCCCTCATTTACTTATGAGGTCTCCAATTAAAATTAGACGAGTCCTATTAATTTAAAAATAATGTTATTAAAATGATATTCAAAATTATAAAGAGAAAAAAAAAACTAAATGCAATATTGAATTACCTGTGATAAAGTATTTATAAAATCAACCTCTGGCAACATAGAAGTGAAAGAGACATTTGGCTTACTCAAATTCATTGAAAGAGGTGTATTAGGTATGTACCCATGGTGTGGATGTATCTATATAAAACAACAATATCAATATTTTAAAATTATTACTATAATAAGGACTACATATATAAACTGATATAACATACATTAGGGTGTAAAGGTTGATTTGCAAAACTTGAATAGGTAAAAGAAGATATTAAAGTGGGGACTATACCAATGGTAGATTAAACTATTGGAGAGCCTTCTTGTACAATATAGTGTCTACATTATCCATGTCAGGAACTACTTGGGCTGCCTTCCTTACAACTATAAACATATAGAGAATTAAAATATATAAACAAATAGCACATTTAAAAAAAAAAATTCAAAAATGTATATTATTAATATAATAATATTTCCTTATTCTTGGTTATTTCTCCTCTCTCCTCTAATGATGATTTCTTCTTTTTCTTCTCAAAGTGTCCTTTAAATCTCAAATTAGAGACTTCTTTAGTCTTACAGTGGGAGAATCCAACGCAAGATTTTCATTGTTGTTTTTATTGCCAATACTAGTAGGTTTAGATTTTTTTTTTCACATTATAATACCATCTAAACTTAAATTCTTAAAATAATTCTTAATTTTTCATGGCCGTCATCAAAATATATGCCATAAAATTTGTCTTGATTCCTCTTGTTCTTGTCATATCATCACAAGGTCATAGGCATATTTTATTGCTTGATTGCACCATACAATTTCGACTTCATGCCCACCATTTAAATGCCAAATCACTTTCTAAATATGAATACACCCTTGTCTTTGCTTCATTAGTCCATCTCTTTAAAACAAATTGCTCAAAAATTGTACTTAAATTTTTAAAGTATAAGATAGCCAATGCATGAGAACAAAGTAAACCAATCGTCGCAAATTTTTTGCAAGAACAATTTAGTTCCATGGTAGCATGTTAAGATGAATAATCCTCACTCTTGAATCTTTCCCTTGCATTGTACAATCATACCTCAATAACTATTCCTCATATGTAATCTTTTAGAAATTAATAGTCCTACATCCATCAAGATACTCTTTCTCAAATAACTTGTACAACTTGTATGTATAGACATTGGCTACATGCTTTAAAATATTACTACACTTAATTGCATGAGTAGGAGCTTTTTGTTGGCGATTGAAATCATCTTCTCCTTCTGTTTCATCTTTTCACCACTTTCTCAAATGTGATCACAAACCCTATCATAGAAGTAGATTTATTAGCAGTCAAAACATTATTTGTACTCTCATCAAAGATTTGATCCTGCCATCAAAATCATCTTTATTGAAGTTACACACCATTTATGCCTAACGTTGTATATCTTTTTCAATCACTTATGATTTTCATTTGTACGTTCCATGATCATCTTAGTCCATGTTTCTTCAAACTCAGTTTTTGAATCACATCCTTATAAGCACTTATTAAACAAGTTATGAAAAATTCAATTAGAGTTCAATGCACCTAAATGTGAAGGTGCATTTTAAGATGTGTCAAAGGCATAAACGATGGTGTGTATCAGGTAATACTTTTTCTATTACATCCTTAAGGCTTTTATCTTAATTAGTGAAAATTATTTTTAGTGGTCGATTTCCCATTTACTCTAAAAATGCACTAAAAAGCTACTCAAATGTGTCTATTGTCTCATTTATGAGAAATGCAAATCCAAACATCACACTTTTTCAATGATGATTGATTGCTTCAAACAATGTAAATATTAAATCATATTTATTTATTTGGTATGTAGTATAAAAAAACTACAACATAAAAAAATCATAATCAACTTTAGATTGACCATCTCGCTAATAAAAATTTGTCATTTTCCCTCCATCATCCATTTGCACATACCAATAAAACATTTCCCCCTCTTCACTTACCTTTCTTTTGAAATGATTACCCAAACTTTAAGAATCTCCAACCTCAATCACTTTATTCTTCTGAATATGAATGTAATTATAATAATCTTTTTTTTATAAACCTAAGATTTCCAACACCACTACCTTCTTTTACCATATGTGCAAGGGCATCAGTTGTTCGTATACCATCATTTACCATAGAGTTTAATACAACTCCTTTATAAAGGGAAAATGCTCATACATATCTCAGTAAATATCTTTTTGTTAGCAAAGAAATGCATGGTTATATTCATCAATTAAGTGATTCACCTTTCATAGTCCTTGTTCATCAACACTAAAGTGTATCATATATCAAGCCTTCCTTTGAATAATAGCTATCCTTTGTTTTGGATATTTTATGTTCTAATATGATATGATTGTTTTCTTTTTCTAATGGTAAATCCATTTGAAATCCATAGTTTTCAATATAATTCATATGCTTCGTCTTCATTATACACCACCTTTCTCAATAACTGCTTTCTTGTAATTTCTTAGTTTGAAATATCAACATCACTTCGAACTGATTCACTGTTATTCCCAACTCTTTCATTGTTACTTGCAATTTCAAATTCTTGACTTTTCATTCCTTTTAGTAAATTAAAGATATTATAAAGTATATAAAATAATAATCATCATAAGATAATGAATAAATAAAATCTAATGGTGTAAAGAAGAAATGAAATAAGATATGTGAGTTACCTTACAAGCGATTGTGTTGTTATAAGATAAGAAGATTAAGATTGATAGAGTATGAAATAGAGATTTGGAGACGAAGAAGGAGAAGATTCAATGGATGCAATTCTTTTTCAGAAAAAATAGCAATGTTGATTTTGACAAAAAATAACAAAGAAGGAGAAAAGTCTGCCATTTTAGAAAAAAAAATAATGATATTTTTTAACGGAAAAAGTATTTTATCTATGGTAAAACTTAATCTAATTACTTTAGATAACATGACATTATTAATTGATATAATGTGTTTTCATTAAACTTGTTTATCGATGACATGATAGGCTCTATTGAGAGAGAAAAAGTCACCAAATCCACCAATCCCAAGTGCATATTCACAAATCTCCTAATAAGCTTAGACCCAATATCTATATTTAGTTTCTTCGCGTCAAAATTGCAATACCGTGCCAACATCCTTATATGTCAACCCTTATTGTTTGTACATCTGTTACGACATTCCTATTATAGAAAACAACCATTGCACCATCTATTAAAAGAGTTGTGATAGCTAAAGCAAGCCTTAGTATAATAACAAAGGCACCACAAATACCATCATTAATGTGGTAGATATTAAAAGATTATTGGATGGATAGAGTTCAATTTGGGTCTTTTGGGTGATTATTATGTTACTCCTCTATCCAAAGCTCTTAATAGATTTTAGAATCTATAATTTATTTTGTTGAAGGTTTGTTTGGATGCTGAGAAAGTAGAAAGAGATGGTAATAGTGGAGGCTATGAGTAAAAAGATTGGTAAGTTATAGCCAATGTTATTAATTGGTTATTGAACTGGTCAGTTGATTAATATCTAATTTCATTGGTTTAACTAGTTCGACTTAATTAATTTAATAATAAATAAAAATTTTAAAAATATTATTAAAATAGTTTTTAAAAATTAGAAAAATATTAAAATATATAAATAAATTTATAATAATAAAAAATATAAAAAGAATATTCAAAATTGCTTCAAAACAAATCAAAACCAATCACTGACCTAATTTTTAATTTTATTATCATCCACTTTGATCTAGCTTTCAAAACATTGGTTATAGCTGAAGTTAATGGATTCGTAATAACAAGGAAATGAATCTTCACTATAATGAGAAAGAGAAAAGGGTATTTTTTAGAATTTTAAAAATAAATTTTAATTTATTAACTTTTAAGCTTTAACGAAATATTTTAGTATAATTTTAAGAGCTGGGATAAAATAATATATATAGCAAAATCTAGGAATGTTAAAATATCTAACCTTTTATAATATATAATGCATTTAATAATTTCAATCAAATCAATATTTTATATATTTTGATTATTAAATATTAAAATAAATATATTATGTATTCTTTTATTAAAATAATTTTTAATTATAAAATGACAGAACAACCGTAAAAACAGCACGCAGTACTACCCGTCATCCAGAGTAACATAGACATTCCATGGAAGAGTCAAAAGGCTATGGTTAGTGAGTTAAAAGACCAAATAACCAATTAAAACTCAAAAAATTGTGTTGTTTCATATTAAAATCTTAGGGTTGTGAAAGGGCAACAATGTCTTTTTAACAAACGTCACACTAATGCAACCCGCCATATTCATGCTTGCTCAAATATGGCATTGTCCCTGACAAGCAATACCATTTTTCTGAGGTGGGACAGGGCATCTATAGGGCGACTTGGTCATTTATGTTAGAATTTTTTGTGAGCTAATATTAATTATTGGTTTGTTTTAATTTTTTATAAAACATACTGAATAATATAGTTTATTGATTAGTGGGTAAGCCCAATTAAATTGTGATCAAATGAGTTATGGGCTTATGACACCTTTAGTGGGCCAATATGGAAGACAGTCATGTGTAGGCCTAATTTAACATGGATCTGTGATGGGTGGGCCTGTTAAATTTATTATAAATAGGCTAAGTCTCCTCTCTTGCCTTCTAACTCTAACCCTAGTTGTTACACCCATTAGTACCTGTCTTGAGAGAAGGTCAAGGAGAGGAAGACTTAGCTCTTGATTTTGTTCTTTTGATCTATTATCTTGGTCTATGATTACAGTGGTTGATATTATGGCTCAAAACAATTTTGGATCTACTACGCAAACAGGTATGCTATTTGTTTCCGCTTAACTATTGATTGGTGTTCTAAATTCATGTACTAGATCCTGAATAAATTCTTATATGTGGTATCAGAGCTTTAGATTGTATATGATTTAAAACCCTAAATATTTTGCATTGATAATTAAATTATGAGTCTCTTTATTTGTTTTATCTAAGAATGGATTAACCAAAAAAAAAAAATTTTGGCTAGAGGGAGAGCATCCCACCATGGTCAATTGCTTTTGATATATTTAATACGCCTTTCCTTTTTTGAAAAATTCTATTAGCTCAGTTGGTTAATGAGGCGGGCAAAACATGTTGAAATCACAGGTTCGAAACCTGTGTTGGCCAAATTTTTTTTCTGCAATTTCGTTCACAAATCGCAAATAATGATCTTTCGGATCCAAACATAACTCTCTCTCTCTCAGCGGCATGTTTTTCCTTCATCCTCGGCTTCGGATCCAAACCTGTACCTATCTTACCCGAATCTCAACTTTGAACCCAAGCCTCAGTTTTGTTCCAATTCCATTCGCAAACAGCAACCCACAAATAGGACCAATTAAAACAAGATCTGCAATGTGATCGAAGATTGAAACCCATTCCCAAAACAAGAAACCTGCAAACGACGTGATTGAAGATTGAATGATTCTTTCGTTTGTGTTGGTTGTTTCTTTAATGATTAGTTTATGTTGTTTGATTTATTTTGTTAATGGTGTTACTAATGCATAAACGGAATCGCTGGAGAACGTCGACTGAGCCACCTCTTCTGTTGTCGACCACTCCCTTATCCGATCCAAGATCGACGATTTTGTGACATAAAAAAAGGGGTAAAATCCTAATTGGAACAAGGCTTTCGTGGGTCTCGAACCCACGACCGTAAGACTCAAAGCCTTGCGCTCTATAGACTGAGCTAAAAGGATTATTTGTTAATTTTCTTATGCGGGCAAATATTTAGACAAACAAGTTTATATTCATGTTCATCATGGTATG